>APFE030237958.1:39934-90943 GCA_000404065.3 Pinus taeda
AAATATTTAAATTTAACTCATGTAAAAGTATGAAGTAGATCTCATAAGTAGTACAACCACATTAAAAATATTAATGTGGTTGATATAGTTGAAGGTTTTATAAATATAACCAAAAAAACTATTGCAATATGAAGAATGGTTTACCAATGTACACATTTACTTTTAACTTGAGAAAAAAAAAAAAGAATTACACATTTATTGTAAAATGGATCAGTTTGCTAAATAAAATTTGCTTATATATTAATTTCCCCATCTAATTAGAATATGAACTTATTAGAATTGGAATAATCTCAAATCCTTAGGAAATTAGTGGGAGGGGAGCCATGAATTTAATTTAATCTGAGAAAATAAAAAAAGGAATTACACGTCTTATTGTAAAATGGACAATTTTGCTAAATAAAATTTGTTTATGTATTAATTTCCCCATCGAATTAGAATATGAACTTGTTAGATCTTAGACTTTTGTGATCCCTATTGTGAATAATAATGTCTTTCGGATTAATCACATCATTAGGATTAATATGAACTTATTAGAATTGGAATAATCCCAAATCATTAGGAAATTGGTGGGCAAGGAGCCACGTGGCACGAATTAATATTTGAGTCGAGATGCTCATTCTATAGCCCAGTATGAGGGGATGTGTAAGTATGTTTGTCTGTCCATCCCCTTTAAAATAAAAATTATGTTATAAATAGAAAAATAATGTCAGCTATAATAAAACAATAAAATAGTAAAGAAATTTGATCTCTCTATTTAAGATGGACCTATGATGATTTAAATTTATTAAAAGTCAATACAACCTAACAAACTCTATAACACACTAAGCATTAAGACTAAGCATATGTTGAGCGTATTCCCTTGAGAATCACTTTAAACCGTCAATTAAAAAAATAAAAATAAAAAATCAACAGATCATTATCCACTTAAGTTGTTCCTCAAAAATACAATTAAAATACTTTGAGATTGTTAAATATATCTACCGTGTGTGTTTGTGTTTGGATAATTAGTTATCAATAGTAAGCTTTGTGAATTATAAATAATAATGTTTAAAATAAGTTATATCTATACTTTAAGATTGTAACACTTAAATATTATCTTATATAGAGAAAGAGTCTATGTGTTTGGATAACTAATTATTTGATATATGTGTTCTTGAATGGTTGTCATTATGAATTATAAATAATGATGTTTGAGATAAGTTACATATATTGATTTGATTAAAAATAATGATGTTTGAGATAAGTTATATATATTGATTTGATTAAAAATAATTATGTTTGAAAGAGTAATTGATTTGATTAAAAATAATTATGTTGGAAAGAGTAATTGATTTTGGATAACTAATTACTTGATATATGTGTTCTTGAATCGTAGTCATTATGAATTATAAATAATGATGTTTGAGATAAGTTATGTATATTGATTTCATTAAAAATAATGATGTTTGGGATAAGTTATATATATTGATTTAATTAAAAATAATTATGTTTGAGATAGTAGTTTATATAGTATATATATAATATTGATATTAGAATATTTTTTAAAATAATTTAGTAATTTTAATACTTAATTAATGATTTAAATTGTTATGTAAATATAAATTGATAAAAATATTGTTGAAATGATATGTCAATTAATATGATTGTTATTTTTAATTACTCAATAATCTAATTGAATTTATATTAGAGATCTTTACATTAAATATTATTTAATGTATATATGTTAAAGATTCAAGAAGAATACATATAAAATAAGATAAAACAAAAGTGGTTGCATCGCAGATAGTCCTTGTTTTCAGCGTGGAACGGGTTACGTCAACACTGAACACGCAAGAGGTTATGGATCAATAGAAACCACAGAAAATTGACAAAACTTAAAATATAATAAAGCTCTACTTAAACCTGAAATCAAAGAAACAATAATCAGTGAAAATTGGTTCCCCTTCACCAACCTAATTTAAATAGGCATCGATAGAATATTATATATAGAGTACATAGTATTTTATTCTTTCATAAAATCATATATTTAGTGCAATAGTGCTTTATTCCAAAATTAGTGCAATGGTGCTTTATACCAAAATTTGTCCTAGTTTTAGGGACGGTAAACTGGGGGTGTTTGTTGACTTTCCCTTCTTCATTTGCATTTGTCCGCAGGGTGGCATCGTAGCGGAGCCCACTTCAATGACAGGATGTCGGTTGTCTAGCATTTGTTCTAGCTTTCTTTAACTACTCGAGCCAGTGACTCCATAATTGGATATGTATGAAAAGCTTTCAAAAATATAGGGATTCTGAAAATCTAACAGATTTGACCCGACCCATAGAGGTTAAAAAAGAAGTTGTCGAAATTACGGGGTTAGAGAAAATTGATACGGGGTTCTACAAATCGAACATCAACGATCACCCAACCATCTCATACTATTAATCGCTCCCCTGCTATAGCGATTGTCTCCGTTGGACTTCCCTACTGTCCCTTTCCAGATAAGTGCTCCAGATAAGTCCATTTCCACACATATTCGGGCGAATGAGGTGTATTTTCCTTTCAGAGTCGCATCTGAGATCTTTAGGAAATGCCCCAGTTTGTTGCCTATTGTTTTCAGAGATTCTGGTAGCCAATAATCCAGAGGAAGGGAGTATATTCTAATCCATACCGGTACCGATGTGAATGTTTCGCGTTCTGGGACAAAGTTCATCATCCATGGCCGCATGTAGAGGCCTGCATCCGCGTAGAAGTATGGTCCTCCTTAGAACACTCTGTCTTTATCCTCTAGGCTTGTGAACACTACAGTGAAGAAGCCCTTAGATCCTAGATGAAGGTTTATTTCTCCCTTTGGTTCCCATTGGCTCCTTATCCATACGTGCAACGCCCTCTTAGCCGGCCATAACCCCATGAATTTGCATATAACCGCATATTCCGCCATGTGATCCCTATGCGCTTGTAGCACTGGATCGCTTAAGATGACCCAGGGAATGATGTTCGACTTAGGTTTTCATACCCCAATTGTCCTTATAGAAGTGGTTTTTTTACTACTACCCCCTTTCTCCTTCTCCTTACTAGCTTCCTACTGATCACCTTCCTATTCATGAGGTCTATTTCTTCCCATTATTTATGTGTTACTTTCCTTTGGTGTCTTCTCCAGAGGTTTCTTGAAGCGCTGCTTTCCAGCGTCCTTGCTTCTATCTGTGACTGCTTGACTGTAGGATGGCGCAGCACTCCCCCCTGTGCCTCCCGCCATGGTACCCAACGTCAAACACTAACACCAACCCTGGAACAAGTTGCAGAGCCTCCAAGCAATTTCTCAAAGGTTGAACCTATAGATTCACCAGCAGCACTTATTAAAATAGATAGCAAGGGACATGAGGACCAATTCATTCCTTTATCACTGGTAGGTACTTCTTGGTATTTATATCACTAGTCATTCATATTTGTTATTGTTAGATTTCTCGGTGCCTGTTTCCAGCTATAGGGATTATTTGAATAGTATGTATCTCGAACCGTAATCCATTAAATAAGAACCATCACTCACCAATAGTCATCACTGGAAGAAAAACCTTAACTCCTACCAAACCTACAAATAGTCTGGTAGAAGTTGTCAAGTTCCCTTTCATTAGCTATTAAGAGTCCTTGCTTCCTAGTTGCCTGGGATAGGTAGGTCTACCTTGCGTGCTTCCCGGTCTTGTATTCCCCTTTCTTGTGTGAATGAAGAAGATTTCATGAAAGAGTGGACAATCTTCTTTCTATGATTAGCTTCCTTTTCACTTCCAGTATAATAGTGTGCTTTCCAATGAGAGGTTAGAGAGTGCTTTTTCCTTTACCTGTGCAGAAAGAGAATATTTAACTTCAATATTACAAGGAAAAATAAAGGCAGCAAAAGCAAAATAGATAGTGTAGGTATGGTTGCATCTTTGTTCAGAGTTGTTATGCGAAGAAGCCAAGCTAAGTTAATTCCCCCTGCAGCAGAACGAAAATAGACAGAGGGTTGTCATTTTTTCTCTAGTCATTTTTGCTCTAGTGGGTCGTGGAAGGTTGTTATTGTTGTTCCAGTGGGTCGTGGAGTTGGTATGGCTGCCTCCTCACCAAGAATCCAATACAATGCCTCTTGCAACAAAAAGCGTCAAACAAAGATATGGGAGCTAAGTCAAGTTGTCCGTCGAACAAAACAGGGGTCATGGAATCGGTATGGTTGCCTCCTCACCACAAGCCAAGCCAATGCTCCCTGCAACAAAAGGAAAAGAGAAGCATGTCAAACACAAATATGAGAGTATGAAGCATGCTGAACACAGATATGGGAAGCATATTTCCATGGCGATGTAGGTGAAACTGAAATTATAGGTGGCACACGAAATTTGCATAGATGTGCAGGTGGCAGGGTGGCGTGGAAGTTATAAGGCGGTGGGAATTGTGAAATTGAAGTATATTAGTATCCTGAACAAGTATAAGCGCCACCAAATAACATATTTGGCATTTAATAATATAGATTAATGTAGCATTAGTCTACCTTGTGAATATATACAACCATATACAACCAAAAAAAACCAAAAAAACATACATAATATATGGTCTTCCCGTCTGCCTCGGGAAGAGGCCAAATAAGATGGTGAAACTATCTAGAAGATGGTGAAACTATCTTACCCAAACACTTTGGCAACCCAAACACTTTGCCAAATAAGATGGTGAAACCATTTATAAGATGGTGAAATCGTTTTACCCAAACACTTTACTTATACGTGACGGAGAGGACTAACAAGCACCTAGACTAATATGAACATTGCCATATCGATTACAATAGTCCGAACACTTTACCTATACGTGATGGAGAGGACTAACAAGCACTTATACAATAGTCCCAATGCTTTACTTATACGTGATGGAGAGGACTAACAAGCACCTAGACTAATATTAACATCGCGACATCGATTACAATAGTCCCAATCGTTCCTGCAGCAAGGACTAATAACATATGTTATTAACATTCTAGTGCATCTCAAAATCTAAACAGTGCTTGGTATATAGCTAACTAAACAATAAATAAGTCAAATTTATAAATCAAAATATAATGTATATGAATATTTAAAATGAAATAATGAAATTATTAGTTCAATAACTGTGAAAATCATGAAGTGTCACACGACCAAATCACTTTGAAAAAATAAAACCACATAATTTTAAGGTGATATTATTGCAAAGAGTACTTGTGTTTCCCGGAAAAGAACATGGTATATAAACAAGTAAATATGCTACAAAGTGCTTAGTTCTTACCAAAAAAAACTAATAAAGTAAATAAATCCTAATTTCAATATAAAATTAAGAAATAATAATAAATCATAAAATAAACAAATTTTATAATATTAATCATATTAATAAGGTGATATTATTGCAAAGAAGTTTTGCGTTTCATGGAAAAGTACATGGTATATAACAAAATAAATATGCTACACAAGGTTAGTTCTTATCCCAGATAAAAGTAATAAAGTAAATAAATCTTAATTTCAATATAAAAATTAAGGAAATAAATCATAAATCATAAAAAATAAACAAATTTATAATATTATTATATTAATAAATATTTATTTCTCATAGTTATAAAATTTTGTAAAATTGAATATCAAGAAGTGACAAGAACTTTAAATAAATAAAAGTGAACAATATGAAAAATGTCACCCACATTTTTAAGAAGTTCCCTATTAAATATTTTAATTTTTTTTTAACTTCCATATTAAATATTTTTTTTTTTTTTATGTTTTAAAAATAAAATTATAATCTAGGTTTTTGTTTCATTACACATCTTTTAAGCCATCATAAAATGGAATGGGTGAAATTTTAAAATTTTAACATTTATTTTAAATTTTCAAAGAAATTGATTTAATAAATTATTTTTTGAAAATAATGAAAAGTTTATAAAAATTTTGACTCTTTTTCAAAGAAAAAAACAAATTGTTTTTATTAAAAAAAATAGTTTACATATTCAAGTCTCATAAACCTTATGAGCTAAAAAATAGTTTACATATTCAAGTCTCATAAACCTTATGAGCTAAACGTATCCATACAATGAGAACCATGAATCAGAGGAAGTACCAACACCATAACAAGGTCGGGAAATGCCCTTCAGCAAGCCAAGAAAAAACTAGCAAATAAGAAAAGAGTCACCAGGAGCTAGAGGAACAACGTCCCTTGAAACATAATAAAATGCCTATAGCAGAAATCAACAAGAGCCACAAGCAAGACATGTTATAGATAGTTACAAAAACTTCTATCAAAAAAGGACCAAAAGATTGCATATGGATCAAGAAACCTCCATCTGGAAAAAGAAAAAAGAGCATGATATGACAAAACAATTCATGTGCTACAAGTTAAAGGTTATGGATCCACAGACAACACTGTCTACATGGAGATCAAAATGTATCCAACTGCTTGGAGGGAGATCCCTGGTTTGGATAGAACATCTACAAGTAGATTCTACTACCGATAAACATGCTCAAAGGAGATGTTGGAGAATGAAGTCAACAGGTCTTGAATATTCTGCAACCAATGAAATAAGGATGGGACCTCTAGGGAGTTACGACCTTGAGCCCACTCAATTACCATTTTGGAGTCCCCCACGATTAATATCTTCTCAGTTGCAAGCCATACAACACACTGAAGCACCCCCCAAAGGGAAACTACCTCCGCCCTAGAATTAGAATCAAGTCCTGCATACCAGTAAAAGTGGTAGGAAAGAGATCGACTAATCTCAATATAGGCCTCGTAGCCGCACAATCCGTTAGAGAAAGCCCCGTCGAGGAACCCTATGGGAAAAGAGCCCCCAAGGTCCTTATAGGAAACACAATGCCTATTGATTTTAGGTTTCCATGGGCCTATCTCCTGGAAATAGGCATCAATTTTCAAATTGGTGATCGTCACACCAGAGAAATTTTTTTTTGAAAATGGATGTGTTTCTACATTGCAAATAAAATGGATGCGTCTCTTATAAGAACTTTGACTTGCAAATAAAAAAATATATTTTCTCTTTTGACAAGGATTAATAAAATATTTTTTATTCCAAAAATAACAAATAATAATTTATCATATAGTTGGAAAAATATACTTAAGACATAGTCTAACTTTTAGAGGAAATGGCCTTTTTTCAGAGCATTTTTCTAGTTAATTTTAATCAAAATTCGACAGAGATTTTTAAAAAATTGACTTTAAGTTGTTTAAATGTAGAATTCAAGTGCCCCATGGGTTTTTCAAGGTGTTGAATCCATTTATGCATTCAAAAATGTATTTTAAACAACAAATTTTCACAATCTTGCTTGATATTGTATCGTCGAATTCCAGTGAAAAGGTCATTTTGTCTATAAATTAGACTATGCCTATACTTAATTAATTTTGGTATGATATAATGAGGCAAAGTTTTCAACTTGGAGAATCAATGTTACTTTAAACCAAATGCTTAAAATTTAATCTTCATTTAATTTAAGTTGTAATTTAATTAAGTTTAAAACTTAGATCTACATTTAATTTAAAGTTGTAATTTAATTATATATTAAGTTGTTGTATTCTTTTGTTGTGCAATAAAATATTCCATTTATAGAGATTTGACTACTTCATTTATCATGTGTTTACAAACTAATATAAATAATATGATAAAAATAAAATAATTACATAGTTATTAGTTGGTAAAAAAGTTGTAAGAAACAGGTTTCTTTTGCTACGAGAGCGCCTCGGCTCCCACCCTGCAAACCCCCCAGATCCCCATCTCGTGCATTCTGCAGACTGCTAGCGTGCCTACCCTCTGTCGCCCCGATCCTTGCGAGCGAGTCCACCTGGGGCTCCTCTACATCCTGCGATCGGTCTGGTTCATGGAGGATCGAGCTGCTGCTGCTAGTTGATAGGCCCGCTCCCTAGGGCTTGCATCCAGGGAGGTGTTGGGCACTCCCCAGGTGCCTCTTCCATCTCCTCCATCGCCGATCTCATCAGATGAGGCTTTCAACAGGCTTTTGGCAGGACTCCCAAAGAAGAAGAATTTTGAAGCTGTGAAATTCGTTACAAAATTGGACGATATTCCAGAGATCTCCCTCCCTCTTGAAACCCCGATTCAGGTGGCATTGTCTTTGACCGAGCGAGCTCTCATCGGCCAGTTCACTGGACTATGGCCATCCCCCAAAACCACTGAAAGTTGGGTCAACAGAAACTGGCCGCCATTGATCAAAGAAAGTGTTACCCCATATTTTCTAGGGAGAGGATTCTTCCTCTTCGAATTCACTTCAAAGGATGATAAAGATTTGATCTTTCAAAACGGCCCCTACTTCATGGGCCCTCAGGGTTTGTACCTGAATAAATGGACTCCAGACTTCGATCCAACAGTAGATGTTCCCAAAGCAATCCCGATGTGGGTTAGGCTTCCAAATCTCCCAGTTCATTGCTGGAATTTGGATTCTTTGATGCATATTGGAAATGCCCTGGGAAAATTCATAGATCGAGTGAATAACAAGGATCAATATGATTGTGCCAGGATTTGCGTAGGAGTAGATCTAGAGGTGGGGCTACTAGAGGCCATCAAAATCAATGTCGGAAGCTGGACGCATGTGCAGAAGCTGGACTATGAACAGTTGCCATTCAAATGCCATGTTTATGGCCACTTCGCCAGAAGCTTCCCAACCAACAACGAAGTTGTGCAAGGGAAGGAGGACGGCTGGAACCAAGTCAAACGATCCAAAACTTCTTTCAAGTCATAGAAATCAGGAGGCACCAATAGCAGAGGTCCTCACCAGGCCTCTGCTCAGCAGATCCCAACCAAGCCTGCTCCAAAAAACAAGTTCGACCCTCTTAGCTTGCAGCCAGAGGACACTCATGAAGTCGTGGTCCAAAAAGCAGTGTCTCCATAAAAAGTTAATTTGCCTATCTCTACCAAGGATGCAAGTGTTGTAGAAAGCTCAAAAGGAACCCCTGTCGAAGTTGAGGAAGAGGGCCAAGATTCGGAAGACTCGGAGGAGGAAGGAGAAATAGGTGATACCCAAACCTCTGTAAGGAGATCCACAAGAGGGCGTAAAACAGATCGGGAGAAAAGAGAGCAAGAAACGTACAAGGACAAGTTACAAGGCAGCCAACCAACTCTTGAGAGGTTGCCAGCAAAAAAGCCGAAGATGGCAAGAAACCAGCATCAAGGCTCCAAGGGAGCCCATCATCATAATTCTAAATGATGAAGATCGTCTCCTGGAACTACAGAGGAATGGGGAGTAAAGCGAAAGAAGAAGCAACGAGAAGCCTTGTTAAAAGAGAAGCCCCAGATATTCTTTTGATCCAGGAGACCAAAATGGAGGACAATGAGTTTCTCCAAACCAGTAAAACAGTCTGGAAGGGAAGTAGAGGCCAAGCAGTTTCAGCACGGGGAGCCTCTGGGGGGTTGGGCTCTCTCTGGAATCCTCTCAAGTATAGGTTGGTATCTGAGATCCAAAATACCCACTGGTTGTTCTTGAAGATACAACCTGTGGATTCGAGGGAGACATTCTACCTTTTTAAGGTCTATGTACCAGTAAATATAGGGGAGAAAAGGGAGTGTTGGGACTTTGTCAGACATCTGTTGGAGTCTGAGAACTTGGAAAACATCATTATTGCGGGTGATCTAAATATCACTCTGCGCATGGAGGAAAAGCGAGGAGGCACAATCGTAAGGGACCCAGCAAGGGAGTGGGTGGAGGATCTCATGCAGGACTGGGATCTGCTCGATATTCCCTCATAAAATGGTAAGTACACCTGGTCCAATAAAAGAATAGGCCCCAGTCACATTGCTGCTAGACTCGATAGATGTTTGGTGCAGAGTTCTTTTCTTTTGTTGGGCTTAGAAACCAGATTGCAAATCCTCCCTTGCAGTGTTTCTGATCATAAGCCTATTATGCTTGAAATGTTGGCTCACAAGGATCTTGGCCCCATATCTTTCAGATTCAATCCTCTGTGGGTCAAGAATCCTGAATTCCTGAAAATGGTTCAGGACAGTTGGAAATTTCCAGTGAAGGGTTCTCCTTTCTTCATCTGGGAAGAAAAGCTTAGAAGACTGAAAATTGTTCTTAAATCATGGGCCAAAACTCTCCCCTCCCATACTAATGAGAGAAAGCAGGCCCAGGACAGACTTGCTCAGCATCATGCTCAAAGTGAAGATGCAGAAATTACTAAAGAAGTGTTAAATAAGGAAGCCGAGCTACAGCAAACCTTCCATAAAGCCTACCTTTCGAAGGAAGAGCACTGGAGACAAAAGTCTAGGAGTTTATGGCTTAAAGCGGGAGACAGAAATTCCGCCTTCTTTCATAAACAAGCTCAAGCTAGAAAGAGCTTCAATTCTATTACAGAAATCAAAGAAGGAAACTTGACCCACAAAGACTTTGGGAGCATAAAGAGAGCAGCATTCAATCACTTTAAAAATTTGTACAGAGAAGAGGGAGAGACTGACCCAAACTCTAAATTTTTGGAAGCAGTTCCTCCTATGATCTCCGCTCTAATGAATCATCATCTAGAAGCTAAGATCTCTATAAAATAAATAAAAGATGCTCTCTCTGACATGGATCCCGACAAAGCCCCAGGCCCGGACGGCTTCACTGCAAGATTCCTTCAAGTCTATTGGCAGATTGTGGAGAAAGATCTCTACAAAATGGTCTTGAAATCTCAAAATTGTCAGAAAATAGAGGGCAGCACTAACTCTACCTTTCTTGCCCTCATACCCAAAGAAAAGGGCGCTAAAGATTTTAATCGGTTCCGCCCCATCTCTCTTTGCAATATTGGTTATAAAATAATCACAAAGGTGATTGCAAATAGGCTCAAAGGCATCCTCCCAGCCATCATTCCAGAGAACCAAGGTGCGTTTGTTCAGGGGAGACAGCTTGCTGACAATTTCATTCTAGTGCAAGAGGCAATTCATTCGAGCCAACTTCGCAAAGAGAAAGGTATGGTAATTAAACTAGACTTGGCAAATGCCTTTGATCATGTCAGACTGAGTTTTCTTTGGGAAGTCTTGCATAAATTTGGCTTTGGAATGGGCTTTATCAATTGGGTCCATGCTTGTGTTGTCAACCCCTGGATCGCTCCCTTGGTGAATGAGAGAGCAGCTGGCTTTTTCAAAGCTTCCAGAGGGCTTAGGTAGGGTTGCCCCCTATCTCCGCTTCTCTTTGTCCTTCATATTTCAGTCCTGAGTTTCTATCTTGACCAGAAATTGGTTGATCAAGAGATCCTGGGGCTCAACATAGCCAGAAGGGTAAAAAATGAAAATCATACTTTATTTGCTGATGACACCCTATTATTAGGGGTTGCCACTGTCAGATCCGCTTTAAAGTTCAAGGAGGTTCTGGACGATTACAGCGAAGCTATAGGCAGCTGTTTGAACAAAGGTAAATTCAAAGTTTTTTGTTGGAATATCTTTGCCTCCATTCTTTCGGCCATCACTAGAATCCTTGTCTTTTCTGCCTCCCTCAGTTGGACTTCTTTTACCTATCCGGGCCTTCCTATCTTCTGAAAACTAACTTATAGCAGAGACTGGATCCCTCTTTTGGATAAATTCAAGGCCAAAATTCAAGCATGGGGATTCTCATGGCTTAACCTTGCCAGCAAATCTATCCTCATCAAATCTGTTCTCAGTAGTCTCCCCATCTTTCAATTCTCTGTAATCCGTGCTCCCATTAGCATCATCAAGAAAATGGAAGCCTTCATTCGCAAATTCTTCTGGAAAGGTGGCAATCTCAATGACAAGAAAATCCCTTTGGTAAGCTGGGAGAAAGTCTGTAAGCCTCAGAATGAAGGAGGCCTAAATTTCAAAGATCTTAGCCTCCAAAACACAGCCATGGGAGCCAAGATTTTCTGGAGAATCATTGGTCCTCATCCAGGATGGGCGCAAAGAGCTCTATGGAGGAAGTATTTCATGGGGAAGCGGAAAAGATGCCTGGAATCCTCACTGCCCACCTCAGGATCGCAATTGATCAAACTCTGTCACAAAGCAGCTCCTCTAATCAGAGACAGAGCGTATTGGATACCTGGCAACGGCAAAGAAGTCAGAATATGGGACGACAACATTATGATGCATCCCCCATTATTTAGCTACAGCTCTCTGCAAGTGCTACGACCGTGGCTGGAAAGAGCAGGTTGTGTTTCTCTTTGGGACATCTCGTCGTGGGCTGGCAGCAACTGGCTGCGGTGGAGACTCCCGCCTATTCCTCCAGAGATGATTCAAGAACGCGACCTCTTAATCACGTTGCTGAACGGTAAGGCGCCTTTGTGCATTGGAAAGAAGGACGCCCGTGGTTGGGGAGCTGCCCTAGGACTGTACACTATTGCATAGGGGTATAAAAGCCTTCAAGAATGTCCCCACGTCCCTCCAGATCTTGTTGTGTGGAAGGGGCTCTGGACTTACAAAACCATGCCAAAATTTGACTCATTCTGCTGGCTGTTATGCCACAAAGGAATCTTAACAGAAGACAGATTGAAGAAGAAAGGATTCCAAGGTCCCTCACGTTGCCACTTGTGCTGTGACAGTGAAGGGAACACCCAACACATTATCTTGGACTGCAAATTCGCAAAAGAGATCTAGCAGAACCTCTTGAGCCATTGGAAAACAGAATTCTTTTTACCTACGTCCATCTCTGACTTATTTGCAAACTGGCGAAACTTCTACCCAGAAGCTCTCCCTAAAAACGAAAGTCTCAAAGCAGCATGGCTCTCCTTGCCGAAATTCATCTGCTGGCATATATGGCTGGAGAGAAATAGAAGAGTCTTCAGAGATGAAAGCTTAAATCCGTAGTTCACCACCATCAAAATAAAAAATCTATGGAAGGAAAGTCTGGGGGAGCATTTGTCAGACTCAAATCTAAGACAGCAAGACTTAGATTGGGGTGCCTCGTTGGATCTCCAATTCTCCGGAGAAACAAGGCAACACAAAGATACAAAAGAGTGGCAATTCAGAGGGAAGGAGAATGAACTATATGATTTGCTCAACACGCAAGCCAGATACACCCTGTTCTTTGATGGGGCAGCGAAATGCAATCCCGATTCGCTGGGGCAGGAAGAGTTATAAAGAACAAGGAGGGCAGAATTGTGACTAAGTTCGCTTGGGGATTAGGACAAACCACCAGCATTCAAGCAGAAGCCTTGGCTCTTCTTCAAGGACTCAAGCAAGCAAAGGCCTCTGGTATATTAGATGTTAATATAATAGGAGATTCTCAGTCCATAATTAAAGTCCTATTGGAGGATTCTTCTCCTGCAGATATTAGATTGGCAAGAGTGATTTCAAGAATCAGATTCTGGTGAAATCTTTCCAGACTGCAAATTTCCTCCATGTATTGAGGGGGAACAATAAAGATGCTGATTTGGAAGCCAACAAGGCGGTGACACTTCCCGCTGGCTCTCTTTTGAAAGACGAAATGGAGGAGTGGGACTCCATATCATAAAATAGACTTATGTTTTACTGCATTATTCTGAATCGGTTTGTTTGTACATTTAAAATAAGAAAAATAATGGAGATAGATTCTCTAGTCTTGAGTAAAATTTGTGGATCTCCACAGTTTGGGGCCTATGATCAGTTAGTGGAAGAAAATTTAAGGGCTATGCCCGATCTATGCCCGATCTAATATAAATCCATATATGTTTCTGTAAAAAAAAAAAAGTTGTAAGAAACAATAGGTGGTAAGAGGGGGGGGGGGTTATATTTAATCTCAATGAAAAACAGGTTATTAAGTACTCTTGGGTGCTAGGAAGGAGGAACAATAACCAAGCTGAAATGTATGGCCTCTTGCTTGGGCTAAATTTGGCTAAAGACATGGAAATCTCTAAAATTGCAATCCTTGGGGCCTCTCTCCTAACCATACAATACTTATATAGAAGCTCTTATCCTAAAGAAAACCAACTCAAGCTCCTTCAAATAATTATGGGCGCTTTGGATCATTTCACTTTTAGTATTTTTTCACATCCTAAGATCCCAAAATATGGAAGTTGACAGGGAAGCTAATCTCATGTGCCTTTTAAAAATGGGACAAACTGAAATAAATGATTCTTCTAGTGGAGAAATATCCCATGAAAATATCCCCTTCCACCTTAACTTTTATGAAAATTAATTGAACCCCTATGCCAGTTCTTATGAAGACCAAAAAATCTCGTATACATAAACCCCCCCTCTCATGTATGGATGACAACTTTAAAAATTTCAGGCCAAATAGATGGTTTATTAAAGGGGTTGTGTGGCTTATCATGAGCAGGCAGATCATGCATGGGATCTCTTCCCAGTGCCCTCACATGCGTTAAGAGCTGAGACTGGACGACACAACCAACCTTGAACAGATCTGGCATCTAGAGCATTGATGGAGTTAAGGATGCAGTGGGTTATTATGAAAATTAATAGTGATAGGATTTGTATTGAGTGTGGGATCTCAGGCACATGGGTGTATGTTCTGTCCGACATAGCCCTTCATTACCTGATACACGAGAATAGTGATTCAATTCGTAATGCTTCCTTGCGACTACTCCTCTGAACTGGGCTATTGTCTTAGAAATTATTTGTGGCATTTGGTGTAGCTTGGAAATTATCCTGGATAATTGTTTTGTTATATACATAACTGGAAGAAAGTGGAGCTCATACAGTGCAGGCAGATGTGAATTAAGTAGTTCTGCTAATTCTCTTCGAAATTCAATTTCTTTCCTCGTACAACTTTCCAATGTCGACCAGGAAAATAAATTTAATAGTAGGATGTTGCAATAGAGAATGTGAAATGTGCTCACAACGAATTGAAGCTCTGCAACTAGAACACGTGGACTTAAACTCAAAAGTTTACCAGCTAATAACAACCTCCATCCTTCTTATGGATGAGTTTCTGTCACTTAAAGATAAAATCACTTGTCAAAATGATGAAATTATGCATTGTGTAGGTATCTGAATGACTTGTAGCTGAAGATGGAGACAAAATAAAACCAAAACCCCACAAACACAAAATTTAGCCTACCCACAACAAATTGTAGCTTGATCTCAATAGATCTATGGAAAATGTTCTCTCTCATTTTTACTGATGGTCTCATATTGTAAATGTGTCTTTTTACTCGACCAATTTTATAAAGTTTATGTATGCCAACCTCTTATAGCAATTAATTTCCAATTTAATCTTTTTGAAACACTTGTTAGTCCCTTCTTAAAGGACCCTATGCATGAAGAAACAATGTACCTGATTTCCCATATAGTTGTTGCATTCATTGGTAGATTTTAATAGAAATTACTCATTTGTGTTTAAACAAAAACAATGTTATAAGAAACTTTGGTTTTAAATATATAAAGAAATATGTATTATTAATATTGATGTTGAAAATATAAAATAAAAATGGTTAATAATAATCTAAAATATTATTTATTTATATTATACAACTAAAAATTATTACTTTCAATAACAATAATATTTTGTTCTAACACAAAATTAAACTAGATGGCTAATTTCTCGTTAATAAATCAACTAATTTTCTGTTTTAAAAAAATAAATACAACTGGCCTAGTCTTTATCTGATGAATCCAATAACGGAAAGAAAAAAACCTAAATTCCTAAATTTTATTTTAATATACGAGGAATGTCTTGCGGAACGATATCTCCCTTGCAAACACTACAACGTTATAAACGAAATGATGAGACTTCAAAGACATCCGCTCCCTTTTAACAAAATAGGAATTATGATTTGTCGTTAGAAAGATTATTAACTTCATAAGTTTTAAAATAATTGATATATTGAAGTTACCGATCAAAATAATCAATCCCTTGAAAAACTAGGAATTATGGTTTTGTGGAAAAAAAATAATTATGGAATTAAAAAGGTATATATATTAAATAATCTTTACTTAAAATATACATGAATTTGGAAAAAGACATTATTATTTAATAAATTTTAAATATTGAATGAATCGAATTATTAATTATAAATAAGAAAAACATAATAAAGTTATTTATATTTAATGAAGGAAAATGAGTAATTGATTATTTTTTAGTTGTTTTGGGATTAATTTAAATATGTAAGATGTGACAAGTGAGGGGTGGGGATGTTACATACCATGAATTAAAAAGCCTCTTTAGTTGTTTTGGGATAGTAATTTAAATATGTCAGATATGACAAGTGAGGGGTGGGGATGTCATATACCATGAATTAAAGAAGCCTCATATATGTGAGGTTAGCTATGACAATGAATAATGATGTAAAAGTATTAACATGTGACTTGTGCATTGAATCTTTTAAAGCTACTAGAGATGGTGGGGTCCTGTTTCTTTTTAAAAGGACTAAAGTGATATTTTCCTTTGTCATTAACATAACTATTTAGAGCACATGTAATTTGTTTAAAGACTAAACGAATATTTTCCTTTGTCATCAACATAACTATTTAGAGCACATGTAATTTGTTTAATAATTTTTTTTAATAGAATCATGGTTTATATGTCTTTTGAAACAAAAATTTAGACTTTAATCTTATGGCAAATAAAGGAGAGATGATGGATGAAGGGAAGTTTCCTCTCCAAAGACTTAAAGAAGATTTATTGACCAATCAACTCAAACTATGGCCATAACCCACATGATAGACAACCTTATGGTTAGACTTCCCTTTGAAACTTTAAAGGATTAAAGAAGGGTTCCCTCCCTCCTCCAATGTCATATTTTCATAGTGAGAGTCGGTTAGAGTATTAACTCCCTTTGTGTTTTCAACTACAATATTTCACACCTTAGATGAACGATGGATGAGGATAGACCCATGGTTTTTCTTCACTATGGAAATCAACCTCTGCATTTCATTATCTCTTCCTCCTTAATTTGGTATGTTCAATGTTGCAATTTTTCTGCACAACTTGCCTCTTGCATTTAAAAAAATGCATTATTGGGGTTGGTTCCACCATCTCAATGATAGTATTCGAGGAAGGTGTAACAAAGAAATGACACTTTTGTTGGGTTGTCTTGCTAGTGTCTTCATTTATTGTTCGACATTAGATTTGAGTTGTATAGCACATAACTACTATCGATGTTGCCTCTCCATTAACATACATGATATGTGAAATGGTTTGAAGTAGTGTGGAAAGAAGGAATAAGAAGCATACTCAACAACCATGTAATATGCCCTTTTATCCTATGGTTTCAAAACTTGTTGGGCACCATCATGCTAGTAAGGATACGAAAAAGTGTTATTGGTTTCAAGAAATTGTCATGAAATGCACTATCTAGGTGAAGTGGTAGTGGAGTTTAGAACTATCCTTAGTTGTGTGAAAGAAAAAACCTTGAATTAAAAGCTTCTCTAGATACAATTAACAATAACATTATTCGCCTCTCACTTTTCATTCCCTTCCATAAGTGGATCCTTTTATGTCCTATTTGAAAGGCACCTAATATGGACATCTCAGTGATCTTTATCTATTTGTACAAATAGAATTAGTGAAAAATATCCCAAATGAACTCTATTCATATTTATTATTTTTCTAATAATATTTAGTCGATATAAAATATTATTAAACTATTTTATAAAATAATATAACAAAATCTTTTAAAAGAAAATTTTAACTTTGATTAATTTTCTATAATTTTGTAAAACTTAAAACAAACTATAAAAAGCCAAATGTAGACTATTAATAATTATTGATATGTTGCAATACAAATAACGTTAATTTACAAAATTTAATAATGCATTTAATTACAATTTAAAATTAATCTAATTATAGCATTTTAAAATTCTAAATCTTTGTATTTTTATTGTTTCCTACTTTGATTAGTTATATTTAAACTAAGTGGTAGGGACTAGCTACTATGTAGACCTTGTTATGTTATAAATTGGGAAAGTACAAATATTATTCAGCACAATAAAATAGTATACATATTTTAAGTATGACTTTGTGGATTGCATTATATTGGTTCTATGTCACGTGATAACAATATCAAAAGTAAGGGTATTGGATGGCGTTGGTTAGAAAGTTATCAAGATGTAATTAATCAAGTATGTTAATTTATGATTAATGGTTAATTATATATTATATATATATTAAGATATATAGATATATATTATAGAGAGAGAGAGAGAGAGAGAGAGAGAGAGAGTTTTATTATTTGATTTTTTGTCTTTATTCTAATTTAAAAATGTTTTTTGGTTTCTAAAAGTTTATTTCCATTTTTTTATTGGATTTTTTGTTTTAAGAAGTGATTCAAGTGGATATCGGTAGCCATCCACCTATTCCACTGACTCATAACACATTTTTTCTAGTTTGGTTATTTTAAGGTCCTGAATTTTCGAACCCATTTTGAGGCCCTAAATGACAATTTTTGGGGGAAACAGGGCGATGGTGTGGCAAACTACCGTCAACAATTGAAAATTGTACTCCTTGGATAAACCCTTCCAACAGGCTATCATGCACACCAAACAAAGATCATATGCCAAATTTACGACCCTAGGAAGTTGACATTCTAACTTACCCCATCAACGCCCATAAGCCTTTGGAACTTCATGTCCTAGGGTTAGATGTTTTTATGTTTAGGGTTTCCTATTGTTTCTTGTTGATAAAAATATCTTTGAACCTCATTATAACATAGTTTAGGAAGGCGTATAGCCATCACAACTCTTCTCAGAGATAAGCTACCACCATTTGAGCTACTTTGTTTTCATTCTGCATGTATATAGTTTCAACATTTTCCATTTATTAATTGAATTCAAATTTCACTGTATCTCTCTGTTTTGGTTATAAATATGTATTTCATTTCGTTTCCTTCATAAATATGGATCAGTGGTATCAAAATGGTTTTCTCTTTCTTTGTTTTTTTGTGCATGTCACCAATCAAGTTGAGGTATGAGAAGTTGAGATTTGAATTGCTTGAGCCTTTGTAAGACTGTCCTTACCGACCCCGATGGTATCCCATGGCAGAAAAAAAAAAGAGATCCTATCAAATTGTTGCTTGAAGAAGCCCTTGAGCGACAAAGGAATGAGATGATGGCTATTTTTTCCTAAATCGTTCAGTGGATACCAATATGTGATGCATCTTCATCAAGTGGCCACTTTGGAGGCACCACACCCTTTAAGGTACAAGTTAATTTTGATATTCCTATATTTATAGGCCAGATAGATTCATATGCTCTAGAAAATGGTTCAATATGCTAGAAGGATATTTTTGGGTCCATAATTTTTCCAATAGAGAAGATATTACATTTTCACTCCTTAAGGTTGCCCCCTTCCCATCTCCCTCCCGCGTGTTAAGGACTGATGGGAATCTTACTGTAAGCAAAGGGTCACAAAGGAATCTGCATTATTTTCAATGGCACTCACTTGGGACTCTTTTAGGGATGTTGTTAAGGAACAATATTACCTTGTTGGAAGCTACAAGGACCAGTACATGAGATGGACAAGACTACAACAGGAAAGGGACCAAGCAGTGCCAAAATTCACAAAATATATTTCATACATTATGCACCAAGCTAAGTATTAAAAGGACTCTGAGTGACATCTGGAGCTCAAGTACCGTGTCTATCTGTACAAATACATCTAGACATGAATGGATTTCCTAGAGATCTCCTTGCTTGGCACAACATACTAATATGTTGTCAAAATCAAGCAAAATATTAAATAAAAGAAGCAATACTTTGGATCTATGAATCCTTCACAACAGAATCAAGGCAAGTGCATCCCCAAACCGCATAAAAAAGGATAGAGCCAGGGTGGACCACCATATGACAACCCATCGAAGCCGCAAACAAATAATGGTAATGAGAAGATGAATAAGGACATGGGAAAGTGGTGTGAGTTCCACAATAGCCCCACTCATAACACCAATGAATGTCGTGAAAAGTAGTTGCTAGTGATCAAGCTAAAAGCTTCAGATTCAGGCATAAGATCCAACTCTGAACCAAACCTAGACAAGGAGAAACAAATCATTGATGTGAAACCTAGTTCCACCATTGCCACCACTAAGGTCCAGCAAAGTCAGCTCAAAGACCCAGAGGAAGGTGAGTGTCTCTTTTACTCACAAATGTGAGTAAAGGGTGCTCCATTATGTTTCATTGTCAATAACATGAGTCAAAAGAACCTCTTCTCAGTAGAGGTCAAGCAGTTGGGCCTGCCTACAACACCACACCCACATCCATACACCATCAAGTGGCTCCACCAAGAGCGAGATCTTTGCATCAGCCAATAGTGTTGGCTGCCCTAAAACATCAAGCCTTTCAAGGACGAGGTATTGTGTGATGTTTCTCCCCTTGATGTTTGTGATGTTATGTTAGTCCAACCATATGTGTGGAAGTGCCACATTGTGTATGAGTCTAGACCTCGTAGTGTTATTATTACTTTGGGCAGAAATTATACAAGATACCAGAGATAGCCATGTTTATTGCCATTGCTTTAATCTATGCTAAGCTATGCAGTAAGGTCATCTCCTAAACTAGGAAATTTGTCTTCTTCCTTATTCGCTCTCCAAGGAAGGAGTATATCGTGGCCACATTCATGTCCTCTACACAGGGCTCTTCCATGCAGCAAAGGTAAGTGGATAAGGTCGTTAAAGACTATAGAGACATCTTCTTATCACCTACAAGGATACCTCTACATTATTAGGTCAAGCATTTAATCGATCTAACCCCTTGTGCACTTCTAACCAATGGACCAATATACCAACACTATCTTCTAGAAAGGAGGAAATCAAGCGGGAAATCCAAGAGCTGCTACAACAAGGGCACATCTTACCCAGTTCCTCACCTTGTGGAAGCCCAATTGACCTCATGCAGAAGAAGAATGGGACCTAGAGACTCTGCATTGATTATCAGGCTCTGAACAAAATCACATTCAGGAACAGGTACCTTGTTCCCTAGATTGACAACCTTCTTGACCAGTTTAAGGGGGCCAATTACTTTAGTAAGATTGATTCGAAGTTCATCTATCACCAAGTCCAAATAGAAACAACTGATGTGTGGAAGACTACTTTCAAGTCCAAGGAAGGTATTTTTGAATGGTTGGTCACGCCCTATGGTTTGATGAATGCCCCATAAAGTTTCATGAGATTAATGAATGAAATATTACGGCCTTTCACCAACTCTTTCGTGGTTGTATATCTAGATGATATCCTTATCTTCAACCAGAGTTGGGCATAGCACTTGCAACATATTTAGTAGGTATTTCACACACTACAACAGTGTTGAAGAATCTAGGGCAATTAGATATAGTATGATTCTTCTAGACTTGATAACAATTTGTGAAGCGATTTTCCAATATAACTTGACTTCTTCTCTTATTATTATTGTATGTGTGTTTACTTCATCAAACTGCTATCAAAACACAAGAAACAAGAACACAAGATATTGGCTCCCTACCAAGATAAAACCTCTCTCTCTTAGAGGGGAAAACCCTTTCGTAAATTTCTCTTATTGAAGCTTCTATTAATCAATTCCAAACCCTTGACCCATGACAAGAATATCCTCCAAGCACAAGTCAAGTCCTTCCTTCTTTCGGAACTTTGTCCTCCTTCTTCTTCTAGAAACTGGTGATAGACCTTGTTATCTGAGCTCTAGAAGAGATACTTTATCTTTGATCCTTAGTGAGGTTCTTCACTTATGGATATGCCTTCCTTCTCTTGACCAACCAAGCACCTTCTTGATGTGTATTTGCAGACTTTATAAGACAGCACTGCAGCCCTAGTTTCTCACATGTGTGGGAGGTTTCCTTGTGTATTTGACTCCTTTTACCTTCACTTTGGAGAGCCTTTTCTTTGCTTGAGTAGGAGGCCTTATAGGTATAAATTTCTACCCCAAACAAAGAGAAATATATCACTGTGATATTGCTTTTGTAGTGACCGCAGACTACCCTCCTTTTCTCACACATGTGATTGTAGTTCACCCTTAAATCAGCCTTCTAAACTTCGATTTAGTTTCCTTCTTCTTCGCTGCACTAGAGGGTCCTTATGCTCGACTTCTCTCACCCTTTTCTCGGATATCTTCTTAGCTGATTTTAGAGGTAGTTGTTGCTTTTCATTGGAGGAGTGGACAACCTCTATATATAGAGGATTGTCACTCCTTTAGGCCGACTTGAGGCCGACTTGAGGACTTAAGGCCAACTTGACTTTTCCACTTTGTTTTTACTTCTTTGGTGATGTTGTTGCGTGGAGATGACTTGTGACTTTGCTTGGGGGGATATCTTTGACTCTAATACATAAATATGCATGGTGTAACATGCCCTTAAGGGTGTTCAACATTTTCTTTTGACTCTTTGACTTACCTATAGCACTTTGACATGTGCTAGACCTATTTCAATGAGCAAGAAACTCATTGATAAATATAACAAAAATAATATTTCTTTTCTTGTATAAATACAAATATCAAAATTAATTTTATGAAGACCGAACCTAGTTACACTTTCTTGAACAAGCAACAGAACATATGTGCTAACCTAGAAAAAATCTCCTTTAGCACGGAAAAGGTCTAATATCTAGGTTAAATTATTGATGAGAAAGGTGTGCATGTGGATCCAACCAATATCCAAGTCATGAGATTGGTTGGCCTCAAGGACTCTAACAAATATTCGCAAATTCTTGGCCCTGCAAATTTCTACCAAAGATTCGTGTTAGGGTTCTCTTATATTGCTTGGCCCTTAATTCAAGTTACCAAGGGTAGAGAAAAAACAATTTTGTTTTGGTTTGAGTCACAACATAAGGAATTCGATGAACTGAAACATCGCCTTTGTTCTGAATCAGTCCTCACCTTACTAGACCTATAATAGCCATTTTATTGAGATATATGCCTCCGACTATGCTATTGGTGTAGTCTTCATTTAGCAAGGGCATATGATGGCCTATCACATTGAGACACTCTTTGACATTTTTTGGAGATACTGCACCTATGATAAGGAGATGTGTTCCATTGTGTAGGCCTACCGACAATGGAAACATTATATTCTAGGGAAGGAGACAATCACATATATAGATCACAAGAATATTCAATTTATGTATACACAGGAAGTTACAGAATGACCGCCATAAAAAATGGTCCACATATTTGCAACAATTTCATTTGAACATTAAATATAAGAAGGGCAACACCAATAATGTCGTAGATTGCCCAACTCGCCCCCGGTTGTGGCATTGGCCATTGTTCTTAACTCTTGTGGGCTTGAGACCTTTGGATGGGAAACACTATATAATAGTGGCTCAAAATTCAATGCCACTATTAGATGTTGATGACAGGAAAGCAAGTTCTATACTTCTACCTCCAGGATGCACTGTTGTGCTACCTGGGACACTTTTGTGTTCCTTCAAGTGAGTGTGCCAAGTTGATCTGGGAGGCACAATTTAGTTGAGTAGTAGGGAACTTTGGTGTGGAGAAGACAGTGGTAGTATTACAAAAGTATTTTTATTGGCTAAAACTTTGACACGATGTTTGCAAGTATATCAAGTCTTACACCACTTGTGCCATTTCCAAACCAACCACTAAGAAGCAAGGCCTTTATACCCCTCTACCTACTCTTAACCAACCTTGGGAATCCATATTAATGGACTATATGTCTGAATTTCCTTATACTGAGTATGGTAATAACCATGCATTTGTGGTTGTTGATAGATTTTCTAAGATGGCCATCATGACTACCTGCAAAAAGAGTATTGTAGTAGCAGCCATTGCCAAGCTCTTCTTCGAACAAGTGTGGGTACATTTTGGGATCCCGCAAACCATCATATTAGATCAATATTGTAGGTTCCTAAGCACACTCTGGTTAAGCATCTGGCCATTGTTGGACACCAAACTCACCAAATCAAGTACCTTCCACACCAAGACTAATGGAAAAACAAAGGTTGCCAAAAGGATGATCGTGAAAATTTTGTGTATGTATAATTCCACTCATCCATACACATGGGACGAGAGTCTTCCCTATGTTCAACATAGCTACAACAAATATCTCCATTGCTCAATTGGAAACAACCTCTTTCAGGTGGGCTTGGGATTTCAACCATTAGCTCATATTGATGTCACACTACCCCTTACAACTACACAGGTAGAATATGCACATGCTCAATACGAAGTCGACAAAGCTACCAATTTTATTAAACGAATATAGAACATCTGTGAGTAAGTCCATGATATCTTGCATAAAGCCAATAATAAGTATAAACAATCCCACGATCAACATTGGGTGCAACACAAGTTTCAAGTGGGACACAAGGTTTGGTTGCATTTGCAGAAGGAACGCCTTATAGTGGCACATCAAAAGCTTTGACCACTTCACTATGGACCTTACACCAGCACCAAGGTTGTGGGTGATAATTCTTTTGAGTTAATTCTCCCCCCCTTCCTTAGGCTACACCCAATGTTCAATGTGGACTACCTTCGACCATACTTTCCACCATTATTAGACACAACAGAAATCGCAAACTAGTTGACACTGATAGATTTCAACCCAGATTGCATCGAACATTCCACAACTAATTATATCATGGACACATAGATTAAGAGCACTCACAAATAGAGGGTCTAGATGTATCGGGTTGACAAAGAAGTCTAGCTCTTGCACCAAGGTAAGTGGCTCATTAGGAGCTAAGTTCAAAAGAATTTTCCCCATCTCATGCAGGTCTTGAACTTTCAGAGCCATTTTGAGGCCCTAAACAATGGTTTTTGGAGAAATGGGTTGACAACATTCTTAGACTGCTAACGACAATCATATATTTTCGTCGGTAGTCGAAATTTGTACTTCTTGGGTAGAACTTTACAATGGGCCATCTTCTGTGCCAAATGAACGTTGTATGCCAAAGTTATGACCCCGGGAAGTTTATGTTCCAACTTATACCATCGAGGCCCATTAGCCTTTGGCGCTTCATCTCCTAGGGTTAGGTTTTTGGATGTTTAGGGTTTCTCATGGTTTCTTGATGAGAAAAAGGCCTCTGGTCCTCAATAGTTCAAGAAGTTGTGTAGCCATCACATCTCTTCTCAAAGATAAGCTACCACTATTCGAGCTAGTTGTTTTTCATTATGTAGGGATACAGTTTCAACATTTTCAATTTATTAATCGAATTAAAGTTTCACTGTATCTCTACGTTTTGGTTAAAAATATGTATTTCATTTCGTTCCCTTCATAAATACAGATCAACGAGTATACATACACTCAAAAAACAACAAAATATTGCAAAATGTACACATCATTACAAAAAAATAAGTATGGGTAAAATATCCTAACCCTACATCCTTTCGTTAAATTTGAAGAAGGAAAGAAATTTAAACATGGGAGCACTTGTTTTTCTTTGTTGGCATTGTTGTTTTTCATTTGTTACTTTGTCTGGTTCTTATTCAAGGGGTGTTGCAAATCCTTAATTTGTTGCCTTAGACTTCCCATGTCATCCTCAATTCTTTGCATAGTTGTCCACTGCTCTATCATTATCTCCATTGTTGACGTGATACTTGCAATGTGTTGATTGTATCTTAGTTGTAGAGTGGTAATTTATGTCTGCAGTTGATTAATTTTCTCAATAATTTCCTTGTGATTGAACTAAGACTATCTTGTCATGTTTGTAGATTTTTGGCTTTCAATGATGAAATGTAGTGGTCTATCGACTCTAACTGTATTTGACTTCTATTTTTCTTTTTGGGTTTTGGTTGAGGACATGTCTCTCAAAGAAATGTTTCCTTCAATTCTTGTGAATAAAGTAACTATGCTTATAAGGATTTTATAAGAAAGAGTAGGGGATAAATTATGATGGAATCAAAGTTGACAAAACACAAGAGAAGAGGTAAATTTTGTAAGAGGGGGGACGATAACGAAGATTCAAGTTGAGTATAGGAAATTACAAGAGGTATAATAGAGAATTGAAGTTAACTGAAGGATGTTACAGGGCTAAGGGGTGCTAACCAAAATAAAATGACAAATACCAACTAAATTATCAACCAAACTGGCATGCAAGGGAGTTATAGTGAAAGTGGAAGTCAACTTAAATATGTAACAAAACCAATGAGTTTTAACTAGACTAAATTGAAATAGACTAACTAAATTAGTGACTAAAATAGCATGCAAGGGATGTAAAGTGAAATTTGGTATTACTTGACATAAAGCTCCTGACCCAACAAAATTTGGTCCCCGCCACTGTGTCATTTCCCTCCAACCTTGCCAAATCTTATGTGAGCTCCTTCTTTTCTCACCTACCTTGATTCCTTTTCCCAACAAAACCCTATGACCCCCTATTCTTGCTATGTTATGAATGAGAATATTAGTGTTACCTTTGTTTTCCAACATCGTACTTAAATCCATCATTGTGCCAATTTACTTGCTTTGTCCATTGAAAGATGAGGTCATTCCTCTTAGGCTTGCACCCACACCATGTCATGTTTCCTTGAATTTGATGCAGGTGAGATAGGTCATCTTCTTACTATTTTGCTTGCCTTGATATTTTCCATGCTCTGTAATGCTTTGATCCTCTTCCTTGCATGTAACAAGTGGCACCTTTGCTTCCATGGTTCTTTCATATTTAACCTAAATAGTTAGATTCTGAGGTTTCACCTGGGGCAACCTATACTTCTCCTATGCTACTCTGATCCAACCTTGCATGAACCTTACAATTCCTTTGTTATGGCGATTTATGCTTAGGTTATGTGTATGCCAAGTTTTATCTCTATAAGCCACCTAGAATGCCATTTCTTTACATCTCTTTATGATCACTTTTTTATTTTTATTCATAGTTTTATGGAATGGGTTTATAGTCCTCATGTTCATTAATTACCAATGTTCATATACCCAGTGCTCAACCTTTATTTTCCTAAATATATACATTTTTATTGAACTGTCTAGGGATATGATGGGCTTTAAAGAAAATGAAGTGATCTAGGATCCCCAAGAGTTTTATAAGAATATATTTTAGCTTAATATCCATTGGTAGCTTCTTGTTGTTCAAGCATTGAATTATTATCCTGAAGATCTCCTAGGACTGAAATACTTGTGATATTTTTCTCATTGGAAAGGTGTAATAAGCATAGGCTTCAACATGGTTATTTGATCTCTTTCCTAGACCCCATGTAAAGGTTGACTCTATCATTTCAATAGGGCAAAAAATAACCCCTCTCGCTATTGTCACCCCTTAGATATAATATTGATATGTGTTATTATATTTATGAAATAAGGTGACATATTAAGCGATATTATATATAAATTTTGTTTTATTTAAGTACACAAATATTTTATTTTTTGAATTTTTTTTATAATCATTATCAAATTCTAGTATGTAATTATTAGTGAAATTGTAATTTTCCATTGCTCAAATTGCAATTTTGAATGCATAAACGGATTTAATGTTGAGAAAGATCCATATTGTATTTGGAATATGCAATCTTAATAATTAATATATACAATTCTAACAATTCTTTTAAATTTCTAATTAGATTTTGGGAAAAACTGATTTGAGAAATATACCTATAAAATGTTTTAAAAGTAAGTGAAATGCTTACACTACACTTTTAGGTAATAATATTTATGCTTACATAAATATATTGAACTATTAACATCAATGTATTATTGTTTTTCAACTTCTAATACTTTTAGTTAGAAAAATAAAAATAAAAATTTCCCAAAATAGTTAGATCCAATGGTGGAAAGCAAGGAGTTTTTCACCATTGGGCAAGGTTCAATTCTTACAAGGACTTCCCTGTAGCCATGCGGGAACCTTGAGGTAGCGTTTGAACATGTGGTTGCATCTAGAGAGACCATATTAAAATGGTTTTGTGACTGGTGCACACATAAGTGGATCAAAACCCACCCCCATGTCCTCCTTATAAAAAAGTCAAAGGATCTGAGCTTGAGTGGTTTGAAGAACAATTTGTTTCCCGAGTTGTGTGGGTTCAATTCTTCAAGACATGTTATAACTGGTCTATTTGTGGCATTTATGAAATAGTTGTATTTGGTATAATAACAGTAGTTGATGTTTCAAGTTATCAATTCTCCAAAAATTACTGCTCTCGTTGAAAAAAGAAAAAAAGAGACTTATGATACTATGAGATGTCTCTCTTGGATTGGAACTAATAACTACATATATGTGGATGCTTTAATATGAATTAATGTTAATTGTTATGCAAATATATAAGTGACATATTAAATAAATATTAATTATTAAGTAATTATTTAAGTGATATGAATTATATCCAACTATCGAGAATAGATTCAAGGGTTCTGGGCCAAGGTTTAAAACTTGGGTAGTCGGTAGTAGACACAAAAAAAAGTTCAACCATGTTAAGGATTAGTGTGGCCCAGACTAATTGCAATCCATATATGTTTTGATGAGTTAGGTGCCCGTGGGTCATGGTTTCTTATACCACATACTAGTCCCCTAAGTCATGAACATCTAAGTTTTTAATTAGCTTTTATACTCAAGTGGTTGGGAGCATGATTTGTTTTCCCCTCCTCTTGAGTTTAATTCATGCAAAGAGACATGTTGGCTTGTTGTTATAAGGATAGAAAGGTAGGCCCCCATACTGTGAAGGATGTCTTTATCCTTGCTAAGTCATAAGTTGCCCATTAGACGCTATTTTATGGGTTGCTAGCACTAGTATAGGGATTTTTTGATATTTTTTCTCATTGAGAAAAAAGTCAACCTCCAAGGCCCTGGATAGATGTCCCTCTTAGTTTTTTAGAGAGGTGGTACTCCTCTTTCAACATACTGATATTTTCAATATATACCAAGAAATAATATACATTCAAATCATGCACCTATGAGTGGACTAGGTATTGTAACAAAAGTAGATAACCAAAAAATAACATATGAAAGTTTGATTAATAATGTCCATTATATTAATCATTCATGAGATAATCATCATTGAAGCAAGACAATAGTTAAAGACAAAAGAATAATGATTTAGATATTCAAAGAGATATAGAATAATTTCATTCATCAAAATCATAAAGGGCATAGGAAAACATTCGTGAGAGTCATACTGCTTTTAAAAATGTCTCTAAATCACTAATGAATCTCTTTCCCAAAAGCGAGCTCTTTGCGATAGTCAAAAAACAATTTTACAAATTTAAAGTTTTGGAAAATTCAAGTGCTTAAAGCACTCTTCAAAATCCTAATACTTAAAGCTATAAAAGTAAATGCATTTGTCCTGTAAGGGGATTGGGATTGGGCTCCCATGGACTAGTAAATATTAAGATACCTAAAAGAAAGAAAGAGTTGCAGTTAGTGCTCGACTTAAATGATGTAAGGAACAATCAAGAAAGTTGGATGACCAAGGCCTAGGAAGAAATAAGGGAATTGCATCAATGTATTTAGATACTCACAATAATGATGCGAAAGTACCTCTCTTTGTGTTGAAAAAGATGCTCCATTATATGGCTGGAAGGATGCCATTAATGTAATTGTTTGATAATTATTGAATATTAACGATATCTTGTAGTGATTCCTTTAGTCATTCTTTAATATATTATTTCATTAAAGGAATTGTTATGTCTTGATTGACATGTATTTCGAATATTTCCTCCTCAATATCTTGGGAATTTGCTTGCACCTATGCAATTGTGGCTAATAAGTCTTCATTATAGTTTACAAATGTAATTAATAAAATTTTAATCATAACTTCTCGGAAATCAGTTAAGTTGTCGAATTTAGAACCCATTGTAGTCATAATAATCTCTAGCTATCTTGTAATATATCTTTAGAAATGGGCATGGAGTCTTTGATCATTTGGGGGCCCTTGAGGTCATCAACAACTTGAATGGCCTTAAGAAAGGTATTGCTCCTTTTATTATCAATATTTGAACAATTAGCAATAACCTCCTCCAACATCTTGATTCTAGCATACTAATAAGATTTGATCCGCTTAAGTCTTTTAGGCCCTGGGAGATTTTGTTCACTAAGTAAGTTTATCTTGTGCACAAAGGTTGACAATTCATTATCAATAAATTGTTGTTCATTTTCAAGATCCCTCTTAAGATAATCAATAAATGAATGAATTCTTTGTGCCAAATTTATTAAGTGCGGAGAGATTTCCCATAGTTCCTCAAAAATTTCTCTTCTCTTATTAATATTAATTATAATGTAATACCTAATTCATATTAATAGGTGTGTCAATTTTATTATTCGATGGGGTGTGCTAGGTTCATTTTCTGTAGACTTGAGCACTTTGATAGCCAAGAGGTCATGAATAAAGGCATTGGATTGAGAGCTTCTTCAATCTCATATATTCTCTTTTCAATCTCAGATTTTAGGCCTCCTATTCCATAACAAAGTGGGCTAGAGCTTCATCAGTATTTTGGTGTATCTTTATGATTCCATTTGCTCCTATTTCAGAGACATCCACTTCTGTTATTGACTAATTAATAAACTTTTTATTTTGAACTTTATGCTTTCTAACCTTAGCTTCTTATTAGTTCGATCATGATGTGCATCTTACATAATTTATGGGTGGTCATCATAGATGATCATTTCCTCTACTCTCTCTTAAATCATTGTTTGGGTTTCATCCATGTGAGTTGTAACCTAATTAGTTATTGGAGCACTATCAACCTCCATATCAGATGGCTCTTTCATAGGTTGAGCCTCTTTATAACTTTTACTCTTGGGTGATTCAACGATGCATGATATTTCTAAGATCACATTTGGAGGTGTCTCGTCTCCATCTCCTCCACCAAAGTGCTTATCATTACTCGTTCTTCCAGCCACATTGGAGTCCTTCCTTTTGTGACTTGATGACGAACTTGGGTGAGCTTAAGGTGTCTAAGCTAGAGGGGTATTTGTAGACTTTCCACCTCTTTCTCTGCATTTCCCTCCCGAAGTAATATTGGTTTCTTTAGTAATTTGTACAATGGGGTAGGTGTTTCTCTTTCTTTTGATGGGCCAATGTGACTTTTTCCTCTTTCTTAAATAATTCTTGTGAACAAATTGCCATATCTAACTATGGTGAGGTATCTTCAAAAAATAACATCTGGGTCAAATCTTTGAATTACCTCTACTTTAGTTAAATTGAAAGTTTCTAATGATTTGGAAAATTCTGCTAGGTGTGCTGCGTTTTTTATAGTTACTTCGCCCACAGTAAAAGGAAAAGAATTAAACTGCTTATTTTTTTTTCTTCCAAACAAAATGAACCACAAATGATATTGTCTGCGTACTTCAACAAGGAAGTACCTATTCAATACAAACTTTGGAAGCAACAAGGGCTTGACCTAGAATCCATAAATACACCAAGGTGTTTTCCTCTCTCTCTTCATGTATGCCTTTTCCCTAGAGGAAAGCATGTGCTTCATTTGAAATTCTATTGGGTTCTCGCCCAATAAGTAGATAACTAATTTGTCTTACAAAATATTCTTGTATTTGACACAAATGAAATAGGGCCTTATGCCTCCATAACATTGGATACCAAAATTATACTAGTTCTATGTCTAGATTCAAGTTGTCCTTATGGGGTAGGCTATGGAAGGCATGACATGAGGCTAGGGCTATGACCAAATAGGTTGTCATGAAAATTTTGTGAATTTTGGATAAATTGGTGAGTTGGAAGGACAATTCAATGAAATGAGGTCTCCACAGTCGAAAAGAACATCTCTTTTAGAAAATTAATATAATGCATAAAGGGTAGACTTAGGGACATTTGCAATAGTTTCTTGTCCCATTATTTGGGGAAAAATCCATGAAAAATCTCTAAAGGGATCAATAAATATTGAAATATCTAAGAAATAAATGTCAAAAGGAATTCGTATAGAAGGCAACATGAATTCATGAATAATGTTCATTTGGTCAGCTTAAGAGTCCAATAAATTATCAACCCCTAATAACTTGAGTATTTTTAGAGGTTCCAACAACTTAAGGATCTTTCTAAATGCTTTTGGAGTTAGAGGGACTGGATTCTTCTTAACTCCAAGCTTGACAGTTCTCGTTTTTTGTTTAAAATGTCACATGCACAAGTAAACTATTTCTCTGAAATAAAAGACTTCAGGGACATATGCAACATTTCTCGATCTGGTGGTCTGAATATTTTATTTCTCTTCTAGTCTCGTGACAAGTTCAAATACCACTGGTATGCAGTTGACCAGTAAATTTTTTTTATCTATGTAAGTGAATTGAATGTGACATTGCAAATTGGCTCTCTTTTCCTTCTAATAACCATTTGTTTGGTGTACATAGGGAACTATGTCTTTATTAATAAATCCCTTTAGTGAGTCTTAGTTTTCAACTCCTCGTTCTTTGATGCAATTACTAATATATAAGCTTTTGTCATGCCATTTTGTTGGTTGAGGCAAAATAATAAGTAGAAGTTACTAACTAATGGTTGTGCTTTATGAGGGGTGATGGAGAGCAGACCCCGAAGTGTGATTTCCATCACATTGCCTTTATCTGGAGATAAATTTACTTTATTAATACTTTAAGTGACCTTGAAATGAGTAAAAGGAAGAACATGAGAACAAAGGTGGTGGAGTGGTTTTCTAATACGTGGTATCCACAATTAATGTTAAGAAATGACAGAGTGTGGATAAGTGTATTGTGCGGAGTCTAATGTTGTGCAGGAGATGAGGATGTGTAGAGGTGTGGTGAGAAGAGGTGGGTGTACGAAAGGTGAATGCATGGAATAAAGTGTGCATAGGGAGAGTTTGGAGAAATAATGTGTGGAGAGAGACATGTGCACAGTTTCTCCACACATTAGTAAACCGTCTAAGTGTTATATATAGAGGAAAGAGTGCAAGGAAACTTATGTAGAGATTTTTTAATGAAATCTCTCTTTGCATATGCCTAGACAATTTTTTGGGTCAACGGGGTTCTAGTGGCAATTGTTGATTCGTGGCGAGTTACCAATTCCTCAAGATCTAAAAAAATTTAAATTTAACTTCTATGCTAAATTAAGTTCAATTCAATTAAATATTAATGTTGAGAGATCAACGCATGGAAGATCATTTTTTAATAAGTAATGAGAAATATATTATAATCATTTAAAAAAGAAACACAATATATAATGCTCAAATTTTATGTTTATTTTTGAAAGTTTTACATATTTTGAATGTTTTTTTATATATAGATTAAAAGACTACTTACACATAATTTTCTCATATTTAAATGAGAAAACTACTTTCAAATTATATATCCATCATTTTATCTTTATAAAAATATATTACCAGCCTATATATATAGAGAGAGAGAGAAAGAGATATTCTTCTTTTTTATATGTGGTTCACGGACATCGGAGATCAATGACTGATATGTCCACGGAAACTATCTGGGTAGATCCACCTGAAGTGATCACTTCTCGCCAGCTCATTAGCAGAGCCTAACCCCAAGAGCGTTGAGGAGAATTGACCCTATGCCATCCCATTAATAAGGTGCTTTAACGACGAGAACTCTACCAATTGAGCTAATCTTTGGGGCTTTAGTATTTTCTTCTTATGTTATGATTTCTTCCTCATAATTTGAACTCTTAATTAATATCTATTAAATAAGAGTTGCCTTATAAAGAGAATGCATTAATTATTAACAAAACACTTTGTGATGGAAAAAACGAGAAGTTAAATATTTAAATATCTTGGTTTTAGTTACTAGGTATATAAGAGTTTGTCTATATTCAAAGAGTTTATTTTTCTTTATTCGAGTGTTTTATTGGTTTAGATCGAGTGGTTAGGATAATCAAATGTTATCCCCTGGTTTCAATTTCCATGAGGGACATGTGTGTCCCTTGTGATAAGGCTCAAGGAGTATATTCAGTCATTCTTGTGGAGTTTTGGCTCTTGCTAAGTTATAAATTCCCTATTAGGTATTGGCTTATGAAGTATTGGCACTAACTTATGGTTTATAGTGGTAGTGACTTAGAGTTTATAGTGGTAGTTATCTGATTTGAACCTAAATCTTACCCAAATAATCCCTATTAATCACTGATTTCCTTAAATCCAAAACATAGAAAGTTTTTCTAAAAAAATTCTAATAAAGGAAAAATAATTTGAAACTAAATTTTATAGATCTTTTTTCTTTAGGATTTACTCGATTAATTATGAGAAATCAAAATCACTTTTAAATAACTTTTATAAGTTCTTTACAATTATTTATAGTTTCAGTTTTAAGTCATTTTCATAATTTATTTAATTTTTATAAATTATTTGATTAATTATAAGAATTCAAAATATTTTATTTTATTTTTAAATAAATGTTATATTATGAGAAATTAAAATATTTTATTTATTTATTTTTTTATAAAATGATTTGATTAATTATAAGAAATTAAAATATTTTATTTTATTTTTTTTAATAAACTATTTGTTTAATTATAAGAAATCAAAATAATTCTTATAAGTAAGATTTATGGGGAAAATTACATATGGATGAGACAAAACCACACATGGATGCAAAAAAGGAATATCTACCTTAATGTTTGTCCCACAAATAGCAAGGAGCTAAAGAATTTTGTTATGGAGAAGTTTTGTAAATGGATATGGGGAAAAGAGTTGGGTAGAATGAAGAAGTACTACATTGAGGAATTCAACTCTACGTGTGATCTACAACAAAAATATTTCATTGGAGCTAGCATTTCGCAGATGGAAAAAGTGTTTATTGCTTAATTAAGAACCAACTAGAATCAACTTTGGTGTGAAACGGGACAGTGGAAAAGGCCTAAAGAAGCATGGGAAGAACGAGTGTGTATATTTTGCACGTCTAGGGTAGTGGAATCGGAAAAACATTTCATTTTGGAATGTGATGCGTTCAAAGACATCAGAGAAAGTTATGAGAATATGTTAGCATCAATTTCTTGGCATTGTCTTTTCATCAAGGGGATTGTTGGAAGTTTGGGCCAACTCGTCATCAATTTGAATAAGAAAAGGACTTAATTGCAAAAGGCGAAAAGCAAGGAATTGATGATCCCATAGACTATTTTTAGTCTCGTGGACGTTAAAATATCATTTCATTTCAATTTATTGAAATTGTAAATACAAAATAACTAATTTTAAATAATATTCAAACATTGTATAATTTATAATTTTTTACTTTTCAGATAATGTAATGTGAATCTAATTTGGTAAGAGGAATTTGGGTAAAATAAAGTATGTTTTTCATATACAGTGTTTGGTGATAGTAAAGTATGTTTTTCATATACAATCTTTGGTGATAGTTTTGCTTATTATATTTTGAGGATATTGGAAATAATTTAAGTATTTACATATAATTTTATCTTGAGAGTGTTTGTTAGGGTAAACTTAACCAAGTGAAAGTGCGAAAGTTGTTAAGTTCATAATGGTGGTTTCTAGCACATTGTTTTGGTGGCCCACAGTATTAGAGCCCATGGACTACATGAGATGAAGCCTTTAAAAGGCTTGAAGATTATCCATCGTAATGTGCTTGAGTTGAGTGGAGGGCTTGCTTAGCTAGGAAAGGATGTTTCCTGGCTTGATCATTTTTAAGTCAAGAGCATGGCTTCTTTTAAGCCATGAAGAATAATAGATCTATTATTCACAACTAGTTTCCCTGCAAGGGTTTCCACAGTAAAATATTGTGTTTATGTGTTGTTAATTTTTTATGTGTTATCATTGGTTTATTTCTCTCTTTCTTTTTACTAATAAGTGGTATCAAATCCAACGGACCTTGGCATGTAGAAGGAGGTGATCATTAGAAATGTCGACACATTGTATATTGAGGCTGAAGCTAACATGGATAAGCCCAATTAATATTTGGTTGGAATATATGAAGATTTCTTGAGAGGAAATAGAGGTTCAGCAAGGTGAGATGCCATTGTAACATCCCTGGAGAAAATTCCATGTAAAAAATATATAAGGCCATGGTTGATGGGACATGTATTCCAAGCTTAATGCTGGGAAAAACATCCTAGTGGGTGTCGATTCGGTTTATTATGGCTAAGGGAATTAGAAAAGGAAAGGGCTAAGGTTTTGGAAAGGCATGAGACATTAATTGGCATTTATTTATGAAAATAATGGAAATTAGGAGAAAAAGGAGGTGAAAGGTCACAGGTTGCATGTGAGGAGGAAATTGAAGGAAAATAATGGAAAATGAAGAGAATAGAGGCCTCATTAATAAAAAGGCTTCTGAGGATCAGTAGGCAGGTCTTGGTCAGTTCAATTTTGGAGCTATCTCATTATTCTCTCTCTCTCTCATACTCTTGGAGACTTGGAGTTTTCTTGGAGCACTCTTGGAGGGTGTGGCATACTTGGATTTTTGGAGCAAGAAGGTAGAGGAAGAGTAGGAAAGCGCAAGAGTGCATCAAGATCAACAACTACAACAATTTTTTATTGCAGGTACTGAGTTGAATGTATGTTTTCCTCACTAGTTTTGGCATGCATGGTACATGCATCTGGTTTCTTGGTTATGATCTGTCACTAGCATGGAGGATTGCCTGGATTGACAGCGGATTTGCTTAGCCTTTCCATTTCCTGGATAGTCATGGTGATTGTGGGTTTACTTTCAGTGCTTGTTTTGGTTGGTTCATATTTCCTTTAGCTTGGGTTGAGTTATTAGTTCTTGGAAGTCTTGGTTGGAAAAACGCTCTGGAAACCCTGTAATGACTTGGGTTGAGTTGCTAGTCCTGGAAGCCCTAGTTGGACAAATGCTCTGGAAACCTTATAACAGCTTGGGTTGAGTTAGGAAGCCTTGGTAGGACAAACACTCTGGAAGCCCTTGGTGGGTTGAGTTACTAGCCTTAAAATCCCTGTTTGAACAAACGCTCTGGAAGCTCAAAAAATGTTGTGGGTTGAGTTACTAGTCCTTGAAGCCTTGGTTGGACAAATGCTCTAGAGCCCGATGACAGGTTTTGGTTGAGTTACTAGTCCTAGGAGCCTGACTGGAACAAATGCTCTAGAGCCTTGGAAGGCTGGGATAAAGACTGATCTAATGATGGTTTTGTGATGTCCGACCGTGAGGTGGAATCACTGTTTGATGGGTTGAGGTGGATGGCCTCTGGAAGACTTGGGAGAGTTTTGATTGATGTGTTCTATGAGATCCCACATTCATGCTTTGAATATGGCATGAGGGTGAATGGATGAAGATAGATTTGGCTTAGCCATTCTACCGTTAGGTGGAACATGGAAGTCTCATCCCGGGTTTGGATTTTACGTCATCGATGAAAGGTTATTGTTCCTTGTATTTCTATGAGAATTTTGATGGATTATATGTGGTCTATATGGTTGTACTTTCATGAGTATTTATGTTGCTATTATGTTGGTTATGTATGTGTTTTATGACAGTAGCCATGTATGGCTTTCATCATGTTTTTACTTGTAATTGAATGATCAATGTATCTATGAACTAATGGGTGAAATGGTAGCTAATGTGATAAGGAGACAATGCTTCATAGCGAATCTCAGATAAGTGTGAGACTCCTATGCTCAGATCGGTTATTTACACCTGTAGATTGCATATTTACTAAGTGTTTGACAAAATTCCTATCATGGCTAGTAGGGGTCCAGTCAAGGTCTTGAACAAGTATTTGCTTTAGTACTGTCATTTCCATGTTATTTTACTAATTTGAAGAGATGGTTCAATTTAGGGCAGTGACCTGAGCTCTGGGCTTGAAAAAGTAGCTCAAATCTCGGAGTTGCTGACATAACACTGACAAATTGACTCTATGGTTGCTGGCAGGCAAGCCTGTGAGAGCGACTATAGGGCTACAGTAGCATGCATGCCTTGTCATGGGAGAAAATTTGGGTTTAATTCATCTAAATGCTAGGTTAACTTAGGGGTTGGGCACCTGGAGTGGTGGATTAGTTCTTGAGGGTCCTGAAGTACCTGGGAGAGGTCTGTGTGTTGTGTTTTCATCGATTCCACTTCCTTAAGGTCACATAGGAGGTTGAATCTGATCATAGTAGCCTCTCGTCTAATGTTTACCCTGGTTGCCATGATTCCTTGGGTGGATGTGGGAGGAGTGTGTTACAGAGTGGTATCAGATTGTGGTTGTGCTCTCCATGGGTTGTGTGTTGATCATGCTTTCATGTTGGTTGCAAATGTGTTCCTTATGCACGTAGTCCATGTGCTTGTTGAATTTGCATGGTGTTGATCATGGTTGTAGTGATGTCGTCATATGAATGTTGAAGGTGTTGTCATGGAGTATGTCTTCATGTGTGTATGGTTGATTATGCATTTGTTATGCACGTCAGTGTTCACTTATTATCAAGTGCACGTGATGTGGTTATTGTTGTCATGCATGAGGTCATGGTTTGGGTAGTTGATATGGTCATGCATTGATGACTGGACTCTAGCTAGAATGATGTGTATATGGTTTTGTACTCATGTGTTATATGTCTATATGCAGTTGTTGTGCATGTATGGTATTCGTTATAGTTATGCATAAATAGTAGGTCAAACATGTCTTGTGAAGTCATGGTATGAAATTTAGGTTATCATGATGCTATTGGTTGTTATGATGCTAATGTGTTAGATGAGATAGAGCAGGAGATGTAGATCGTCATAATGAGGTTGCAACATTAGAAGGGTAAGAGCATATCATCATTCATGTATTGTATGTTTGGCATGCAAGTATGTAAGTCAAGGATTGTTATATGCATTAGGTTTATGTACATGTTTTTGATGTTATGGTTACATACATGATACATGATATTTGATTAGTATAGTCAAGTGCACATGTGTCATGAATGATAGTTACTTGTGGTTGTATGCATTGCTATTTTTTTTTTTATGTTAGATAACTTGATGATTAGGTTACATGTCATTGATGAGCATGATAGGTTAACTTGTTGTTGTTATATGTTAGTTAACTTGACGATTAGGGTGATAACGTTAATATCTTGATGTTATATGTATCATGCTCAATTGGATTGGACTATGAAGATGGTTATGGGTAGGATATTCAGGTATGAGCCGACATATTTGCGATGACTTTGCACACATGATTGTTATGCATGAACGATAAATGCTTATGAGTTTATGATGTGAACATGATAGTTAGTTAGTGTTATGGATATTGTGATCTTATTTATGTTTGAGTTGACATGTTGTAAAGTTATATCTTGCTAATTAGATCGATTGTGAAGAAAAGATTATCTCCCCTAAGGTACACTAAAGTATGAGTTTGCTTATGTAGTATACTTGGTGCTTCATTCTTGATTATGTCATCTATTTGGTGTTTAGTGTTTGGTGTATATTATGTCATCTAGTTGATTTATTTAACATGGTATGTTTACAATTTGGTGGAATGTTTGATGAGTTGCATAATACGAGTATGTGTTCCAATGATATTGTTTTGAGATGATTGTATTAATACATATGTGTTGAGACAGTTGATATGTACTTGAATGTAGTTGACAACTGTAGCATTATGTCTAGTGACTATGAGTTGACTATGGGTTATGACATGATTGTTTGTAAAAGTTGATTTCAAATAGATAGATATGATTGTCTTGATATTTGGAACATGTGGTTGACATGTGTGAGTAGTTGTAGGGAACATGTTTGGTATTAGCTCGACAAGTTAATAGTTGATGTCTTTATATAACTAACAATTGGGTGATGTGACAGTACATAGTAAGCCTTGATTGGAACAAGGTAAAAAGGGTAAAAGAAAGGAATTGGACAAGAATTCCTTTGGCTATGTTTGGAAACCCTAATTCCAAACGAATGAGTGCCTTGCATACAAGAAGTATTACTAACCTTGATTTTGTCTAACATTATGTGGATTAGCCAGTCTCTAGTTACAAGTGGATTCGTCAAAGGATTGGAGTCACTTGAGAGATGGCTTGGATGTGATCAGATACAAGGCAATGTGCTTGGCACAACAAGGTAAGATAAATGGTATATTGTTATATTTATTTATGCACTAACAATGATGTGTTTATGGTAGTATGATGCAAGGGATTGCATGACAAGAGAGGCTACCATGAAATATTGAAGAAGGCTTAGGTTGAGCTTTCCCTGGGAACCATGTGGAGTGAGTCACGGTGTTTGTTGTCAGTCTTGTGCTTTTGGTCTTTCACGATTTGTTGTGCTTGATTGGAGGCTTTTTTTATGTTTAGTGTATGGACATACCACTTTGTTTTTTGGAGTCATATTGTTATTTATTTTTATGGTTTTCTTCTTGTTTGCATTTGTTCTTGTCTTTTATGTTTTGAGTGTCTTGGGAATTGGTTGAGAAAGAGGAAACTTAATGGAGATCAGGGTGAGCTGTGTGGTAATCAATAGGTAATGTAAGACATGGATGAAGCTCGATGCATGAGTAAGCACAACGGAAGGTAAGACTTTGACAGTGGGTTGGGTCCATTGCAGTAAATGGATGGTGGCAGTACAATCATGAGAAAGGTAACCAAAAAATGTAAAGTAAATGGATCTGAGGTGTTAGATGCCTTGGCTATGTTGGGAACAATGGTTCTCATTGTTGTTCATGTTGTGCACAAATAAGGAAGTTTTCTTAACCTAGACCTTATGATATCTAGTAATTATTTTATGATCATGATTATGTTGATGTTTATATAAGTAAGTATATATGTATGTCTATGCCTGATAGAATGATGATTTTCTTATGCTAATGATTATATATGGATGTATATATGTATCTATGTCACTATCTGACAGGGTTGTGAGAGATCATTCTTGTGGAGGAACGATTACTTATGCAGGTGAATGACATGATGGGGTTCCTGGTTTATGAGGAATCAAGTGGGAAGGATAGTCATGACAAATATACAAGGTCAGTATCATGTCGTTATGATTTTATATTATGTGATTATATTATGTCTATGTTATGGATAGGTTATACCAAGGGAAGCATCAACAGAATGAAAGTCGTGTGGTCTGTGGCATGCTAGGATAAGCATGGATGGCAAATAGACAGTAGAAGCAATGTTAGCTGGTAGAGACAGTGTGGTTTGGATGTGTGGTACTATTGTTGTGCATATGTTGTATATGTTGTACATGTTGCATCTGTGATGATTGTGCGCATGCAGTATTGTGCATATGTAGTGTGTGTACATGTTGTTTATGTAATATTATGTACAAGGTGTTAGTACATATAATGTTGTATGAATGATGCATATTCAGTGTTGGGTATAGATGGTGTTATGTACATATGGTGTTGCGTACATATTGTACTGTGTGCATGATGGATATGCGGTGTTGTATGCATATGGTGCTCCGTGCGTGTTGGATATGTAGTGTTGTGTATAGATGATGCTATGTACATGTTGGATATGCAATGCTATGTACATGTGGTGTTGTGTGCATTTTGTAAATGTGGTGTTATGTACATATGGTGTGGTGTGCACGCGGTGTTGTGTACATGTTGTACAAGTGGTGTTGTGTGTAGGTGGTGTTGTGTACATGTCATGCATGTGGCACTATGTACATGTGGTGTCTCGTACATGTCACACATGTGGTACTAAGTACATGTGGTATTGTGTACACATTGTACAAGTGGTGTAGTGTACATGTGGTATTGTGTACACGTTGTGTAGGTGGCGCCATGTACATGTGATGTTGTGCACACGATGTGAATGTGGTGCTTTTTACATATGGTACTAGTGTACGTATGGTATTGTGTGCATGTAATACATGTTGTGAAGGCACGCGGTACTAGGTGCATGTATTGCATGGTGTTGTATGTCGTGTGTGGTGGTATGGGTGTGATGCACACTATGTGTGTGTGCACACGGTTGAGGAGAAGGCATTGGGTGTTTTTCGGGTGCAACAATCGATCCAGAGTGCATATGGAATAAGGACAAAGGTAGAAGGTAAGAATTGCTTAAAGGATAAGTATCATAATTTTATTCAGTTTTATTATGTATGTGATTTATGATTATGGTTTATGATGATTACATGTGATCTATGATTATGGTTTATGATGGTTACATGTGATTTGTGATTTTGATCTATGATGGTTTTGTCTTGAGCTAACCTGATGTGATATGTTTATACATGATGATTTGATCAAAGATGCTAGTTCGACTTGTTGTGACAGGAAGTAAACATGATTGCGAGTGTACCTTATTGAAGAGCTGCCAATGAAGTATGATTTGAATTTATTTCAATTTATTTTGAAACTTATGTGAGTTATGTGCTTGGTATAGGAAGCATGGAAATTCCCTGCTGTGTGGTTGAAACTGACTGCAAGAATTAGCAACAACAACAAAAGAAATCAAAATAGGTAGCAGTGTGTTGGTAAAGAACTTCAGGAGCAGGGCCATTGTGGGACGCTCGTATTGGTGGCTAAATTTGCATGTTTTTAACCACCTTTTCCCCTTGTTTCCTGTATCTGTTTTACACCATTATTGGTCAATTTACATTCTAAACCACACAAGTATACCTCTTGTCATGTCATTATGAATCATTAATCAATGAAGCATAATCATAGGGGATTGTTGCCTAAGTGGCTTGCTAATTCGATTATTCTTGCAGATTTGGAGAAAGTATGATCAAGGTCGTTGTTCAACAAATGGTGACCATCCATCTGGCAGTGCTATCTTGAGACATCAACTGCAACGGTGGATCAATATTTCAATCAATGCACTGCTATCTTTATATTTTTGTTTCACTTAAGAAACCACTATGTAATTGTAGGTGGGCAACTACCATAATTCTAGGAGTTGTTAGTGTTAGCAAATTGTATAAGTAGAGTCACGGGGTTGTGAAAGCCGACAGTTAAGACCACAGAGAATTATGTTAACTTTGAGTCTCTAACATCATAAATGTATTATCCTTTTGATTAATGAAATTCCGATCTTCTGAGCATTTCATGACTTCTTGATTCTACCACAGCTCTGATCAGGGAGTTGGGCCCACTCTCCTAACCAAGTGTTGTTGGATAGATGTGTGAATAGGTTTATTTCAGTTAATTTATTTATCGTTGTGAATGAATATTAGTGTGTTACTGTTAGTCTGCTTTTTTGTTACTCTTATTGTTGTTACAATCATTACTTGATGTTACTCTTATTTGTTGTTACAGTTATCGCTTGTTGTTACACATTGTTAAATTACAATTGAATGTTCAATATTGGGTAGGGAAACTGTAGCCTATATATAATTTGCATGATAGCCTTGAAATAACTAGTAGAGCCCTGGGCTGACAATTAATGTGGAATTGGGTGAATTGCATGAATCATATATGAACATCAACAACTGATACCCAATAGTGTCCATTGATTGCCATGAGCATGATATGACCGGTATGATGGTTTTGAGGCAGAGATATGCCTTGGTTTTTGTATCTCCTGATGCGAGGAAGCCTTTCCAAGGGATGGAATGCCCGAAATGGGGGTGCCAACAGAACTTGGAAGGCGAGTGACTGCATGAAAGGGGTGATCAAATTTCCCGAGGGACTGTGTAGCAAAGAAGGGAAGGTCACGGATATGTTTGTTTTGGTCATTAGCATATGGAATCAAATGTACAATGGGAGTGTGCCCTAGAACAATGACACGGTAAATGTTCATTAAGAGGACAAGTGGCACGGGATTATAACGTTGGACATTGGATGCATATTTGACCTTGCAGTGGATTATGGACTTCCTAGGAAGGAGGTGAATCCTGGTATTACTTTGAGGCTGGAGGTGTGAGCCTCTGGATTCCCTTGTTGCCACTTGGTTTGTAAAGCTCCACAAACAATATGGTTATTTGTTGGTTGAAGAAAATGTGTATGTGTATATGTGGTTATTATTGTAAATACCATAATGAGTTGTGTTATAAAGATCCAGTAAAGGGTATATTTGTCATGTTTCAACAATGGTCATTATAAATACTGCAACAAGTTATGTTATAAAGCTCCACGGGTAGTATGTTTTGTTTCAGTAGTCTTGTTGGTTATAGTTGTCATTGAACACTGAGGACGGTGTTCCCATAAGGGGGAGGGTTTTGTAATAACCCTGGTGAAAATTCCATGTAAAAAATATATAAGGCCACGGTCGATGGGACACGTATTCCAAGCCGAATGGTGGGAGAAACATCCTAGTGGGTGTTGATTTGATTTATTATGGCTAAGGGAATTGGCAAAGGAAATGGCTAAGGTTTTGGAAAGGCATGAGGCATTAATTGACATTTATTTATGAAAATAGTGGAAATTAGGAGAAAAGGGAGGTGAAAGGTAACAGGTTGCATGTGAGAAGGAAATTGAAGGAAAATAATGGAAAATGAAGAAAATAGAGGCCTCGTTAATAAAAAGGCTTTTGATGATCAGTGGGTAGGTCTTGGTCAGTTTAGTTTTGGAGCTCTCACATTATTCTCTCTCTTGGAGACTTAGAGTTTTCTTGGAGCACTCTTGGAGGGTGTGGCATACTCGGATTTTTGGAGCAAGAAGGCAAACGAAGAGTAAGAAAGCGCAAGAGGGCATCGGGATCAACAACTACAACAAATTTTCTTGCAGTTACTAAGTTGCATGTATGTTTTCCTCACTAGTTTTGGCATGCATGGTACATGCATGCGGTTTCTTGGTTATGATTTGTCACTGGTGTGGAGGATTTCCTGTATTGGCAGTGGATTTGGCTAGCCTTTCAATTTCCTGGATAACCATGGTGATTGCAGATTTACTTTCAATGCTTGTTTTGGTTGGTTCTCATGTTTCCTTTAGCCTGGGTTGAGTTATTAGTTCTTGGAAGCCTTGGTTGGACAAACGCTCTAGAAGCCCTGTAACGACTTGGATTGAGTTACTAGTCTTGGAAGCCCTGGTTGGAAAAACGATTTGGAAGCCTTGTAACAACTTGGGTTATGTTACTAGTCTTGGGAGCCCTGGTTGGAAAAATGCTCTGAAAGCCCTTGGTGGGTTGAGTTACTAGTCTTGGAAGCCCTGGTTGGACAAACGCTTTGGAAGCCCAGAAAATGTTGTGGGTTGAGTTACTAGTCCTGGAAGCCTTGGTTGGACAATTGCTCTAGAGCCTGACAACAGTTGTGGGTTGAGTTACTACTCCTGAGAGTTGGGTTAGAACAAATGCTCTAGAACCCTAGAAGGCTAGGATAGAGACCAATCTGATGATGGTTTTCTGATGTCCAACTGTGAGGTGGAATCACTATTTGATGGGTTGAGGTGGATGGCCTCTAGAAGCCCTGGATGAGTTTTGATTGACGTGTTCTATGAGATCCCACATTCATGCTTGGAATATGGCATGGGGGTGAATGGATGAAGAGATATTTGGCTCAACCATTCTACGGGTGGGTGGAACATGGAAGCCCCATCTTGGGTTTGGATTTTGCATCATCAATGAAAGGTTATTTGTCCTTGTATTTCTATGAGCATTTTGATGGATTATATGCGGCCTATATGGTTGTACTTTCATGAGTATTTATGCTGCTATTATGCTGGTTATGTATGTGTTTTATGACAACAACCATGTATGGCTTTCATCGTGTTTTTACTTGTAATTGAATTATCAATGTATATATGACCTAATGGATGAAATGGAAGCTAACATGATAAGGATACAATTCTTCACAGTGAATATCAGATAAGTATGAGACCCCTATGCTCAAATATGTTATTTACACTTGTAGGTTGCATATTTACTAAGTGTTTGACAAAATGCCTCTCATGGCTAGTAGGGGTCCAATCAAGGTCTTGAAGAAGTGTTTGCTTTAGTATTGTCATTTACTAATTTGAAGAGATGGTTCAATTCTCGGTAGTGACCTGGGCTTTGGGCCTGAAAAAGTGGCTCAAATCCCGGAGTCACTGGCATAGCACTAACAAATTGGGTCTCTGGTCGCTGGCAGGCAAGCCTGTGAGAATGATTATAGGGCTACAATTGCATGCATGCCCTGTCATCGGAGCGAATTTGGGTTTAATTCATCTAGATTCTAGGTTAACTTAGGGGTTGGGCACCTGAAGTGGTGGATTATCTCTTGGGGGTCCTGAAGCACCTGAGGAGGTCCGTGTGTTGTGTTTTCATCGATTCCACTTCCTTAAGGTCACATATGAGGCCGAATCTGATCGTAGTAGCCTCTCGTCTCATGTTTACCCCGATTGGCATGGTTACTTGGGTGGATGTGGGAATAGGGTGTTATAGCAACCACGTAAGTGAAACCTGGTGTGAGTAGGTGTGCAAACATGAGAGAATGGCGACATACATGTTGGACAATAATAACAATTTTTTTAAGAGATGAAATTTGTAAATTACATGTATATGGGCATACAACTATAAGATCTTGTTAGGCAAGAGTACCCTTGCCCATAAAGTCTTGGAGTTGACCGGGGTGATAGGAGAGGAGGGCATGTAGATTTCCCTAGTAAATTCTAAAGGGGGAAATGTTAAAGCAAACTATACTTGGTGAAACAATCAAAGTTTTTAGGTCCACCGTTGTGGTTTTAGGCACATGGTTTTAGCGGGCCACAATTTACATATGATGAAGTTTTTAAAAGGCTTAAGGATTCTCCATCATAATGTTTCTAAGTTGAACAAATGGATTACTTGGATAGGCCAAGATGTTGGCCGACTTAGTTGTTTTTAAGTTAATGCATGACTACTTTTAATCCATGGGGAATATTAGATCTCCTATTTACATTTGGTTTTCCCATAAGGGTTTTTGGGGTAAAATATGGAATTCATGTGTTGTTAATTGTTTATGTGTTATTATCGTTTTATTTCTCTCTTATTTTTCTTTTACTAATAGTGTTGTAGTTAGTTTGTGCACACATGCACACTTTTGTGTTCAAATAGACCTTAATAAGGGTTTTTTTGAAAAAAATGATTTTCACATGGAAGAATTTTAAATACACATTGTTATTGGATTATGAGAACACAACATTCAAGCCCAATATATGCCATTTTCTTGGACATTTACAAGTTACTTGTCTCCACCTTATAACACATTGTCACAAGAAAAATGAACCAAATCACAACCAAATAGATGAAACTGTATAGAGGAATTGAGTTAAGATACTAACCTCTATCATAATAAGGTGAATTAGGTCATGCAACTCTTTATTGTGGAATCAACTTCTTTCTCGAATGATAAAATATAATAAATGAATACAAGACCTTCCTCCTCAAGGGAAGTTGTGGTAATCTAGGTTGCTCTACTTAACAAAATGGCATCTTACATTTGATAACCTTTGATTGGGATAAAGAAGTGACTATTTCTGCAATCTAATCCCCCACTTTAAAAATTACAATTAATTACTAAATAGGAAGTTAAAAAGGGAAAAAAATACAAAATTATTTTATAAGGTAATAAATGAAATATACATTATTTATGTAAATTTAATATTGTAAATGTAAACACACCTAACTTTTTAATGGAACTTGTGCAATTATTGTTCACTTTTTTTTTTTTCTTGAGCTGGAAAGCATCCGACGGAGAAATCATAGATACAGTAGTCTCAATAGATATACATAGAGCCAACGAAGAAATCACAGTTAGAGTTGATTTGAAATCACTCATGAATGATCTCAGTTAATTAATGAAGGTATTACAGACTCGTGCTGGGGTGTGTTTATGTTATTTTAAGCAACAGATCGATAAGATTGCGAAATACACAGACACTTGAAACAGTAAGAGAAACACAGTAAGCAGATATAAAAACACAACAAATTTAATAAGGAGTTCACCCAATCCTCCTGGGCTACATCTCCTGGTCCAGCTTTAGTGGTGGCCTTTTCTATTGTGTCTTAAAGCAGAGATTTTACAATAAGGAGCTCAATTTGAGTCTCACTTAACAGATGATGATCAGTAGGGTGGTACTTGGATTCCCCAAACCTCTAGTCCCCCTTACTGGATCTCAACCTCAACTGGTCTCAATGGTATGAGTCTAATTTAGTACTCAATACCTGACAGGTATACATAGAGGAGTTGCTTGAACCTCTCAAGCCCTCTCTGGAGTTCATAGACTCTCGGACTCTCTATGTCTCTGTCACTCGATGCTACCTTTGCTCTGTAGGTCATCTCGGCTTCTCTGTTCTCAGCAATTCGCTTCTTTCTCTACTTTTTTCCCCCCTACCCTTTGTCTATTCGTGGCTTAAAGCCAATCTGCTCCCTGGCTGTTCGTTTCCTCTTCCCAGCTCTCTGGGTCGCCTGCCTCCGTCCGCTAGAATTCCCTGCTCTGCATCATCATCGTTGTGTAACGTTGCACAGAGAGGTGGCCACTTGTTGCCTAGCGAACTAAGTGTCAATTTTCTTCAAACGGTCGTTATTTCTGTTACTCCAAGATTTGCCCGCAAAACTGATTCTCCTGCCAGCTCATCGGTCATGCCGGACCTCAAATCTTTATGTGCCTTAGTCTATTTTCCTGTCGAATCCGGTCATTCATCGGGTTAATTCTCCGTCGTTGATCTGGAGCCTCCATATCCTACAGTCTCCATCTATATCACGTGGGTAAGTTGCTTGACCGTTACTCACGCGATGTAAGCGGTTTTCTCTCTCATCCGTTGGACATGCGTCACCCAGTGTATGGCATCGCGCTGAACATGGCCAAACCCACTTACCGCTCGAAGTGCATGTGATATCTTGCCGGTTTTGGGCGCGGGACTCGTCTTCTGACGTTTTTTGCACGGTTTCCCTGTTCTCCTCGTGACCGAGCACTCGGGGCTTTCCTTCTCTGACGGTTTTGTCCTGCGATACGTGAATAATGTGCGATTAGCACTTTGCGCTAATCGCATATCAGAAACTGCCTCTGTTTCTGGATCTGGGCTTTTGATTGCCAATTTGTGTCCATGCGCGGTCTCCATGGGCCAACGATCAGTGTGCTTTGACCAAGGGTCCTCGTTGTTCCGTGCAGACCACAATTGCCATTGTCCAGAGGTCATTTATGATACTTGTTATTCATAAGATTTGATCTGACATAATTTTGAAACAGTCATGAGAAATGTTTAAGGATCCAATTCAGATCATGGCCTTCCCATTGAAAAAGATTTTGGACCACGAAAATTTGGTTTTCAAGCATTGACTAGGTGAGGATATAACTGTCTCACTTGTCCAATATCTATCCACTTTGCACTACTTGGCTTTGAACCCTTGAGTCCAATCCTGAGGTACTCAACATCTCCCCTACGCATCATCCTCACCATACTATCCAGAACTGTGTCTTCCTGCAATTCATTGAGATATTCAGGTAACAAATCATCAATAAAAGGCAATTGACTTTGCTCTTCGGGATCTTCAATTAATGAAGGTTCAAATAGTCTCAAGTTGTCTACATTAATGACTGAGTAGATGTTCATGTATGCTGGTAAATCAAGGCGAAAAGCATTCTCACCAATTTTCTCAAGTATCATGAAAGGTCCATACCTTATTGGCTTTAGCTTTTTACCTTCACCTTGCATTATGTCCTTGTTGATATACAACCAAACTTGATCACCAACTTGAAAAATATGCTCCATTCAATGCTTGTCATGCCTTGCCTTGTATTTGGCTTGGCTCTTTTCCAACTGTTCTTATACTACCTGGTGAATCTCTTGGATTTGTTCAATGAACTTGGTTGCCTTGTCCACATCACTGTGTCCATCAACTGTTATGTCTTTACCGAAGACAAAATCCAAGGGAGACCTTGGTGTGAAACCAAAACAAGTCTCAAAAGGAGATCTCTGTGTAGAAGAATGTTTTGCTCAGTTGTAAGCATGTTGCACATAACACAAATGTTCATCACAAAGTTTGTGATGCTTGCTGCAATAGCCTCTAAGCAACTGGATCACTGTCCTGTTGACCACTTCTGTCTGGCCATCTGTCTGTGGATGAAAGAATGTGCTTTTCTTCAGTATGGTGTCCATTAGTTCCCACGGACTTGACCAAAACTTCCCAACAAATTGGATGTCTCGATTAGATACAATGGAAGTGGGTAATCCACAATGAACCCATACATGCTGAAAGAACAACTTTGTAGTTTGTTCAACTGTAATCTGTTTATTACAAGGTATCAAAATACACATTTTTCTGAACCTATCCACAACAACATATAAATAGTCATGACCTTTCCTAGATTTAGTCATTCCTCCAACAAAGTCCATGGAAATACTTTCCCAAGGATGAGAAGGAATTGGCAGTGGAGTGTACAAGCCTAGTTTTCTATTGCTAGGCTTGCTTTTAGCACACATGGTACACCCTCTTACATATCTAGAAATTGTCTCATTCATTTTTGGCCAATAACAAAATCTTTGCAACTGTGTAACTGTTTTACTTACACCAAAGTGACTTGATATTAGAGAAGTGTGTGCTTCCCGAATTATCTTTACTCTTTCAGTTTGTGGAATGCATAACTTCCCACAATGATACAAGAGTCAGTCCTTAACATGATAATCCAATTCTTCTACTCTTTTGCCTTGACTTAAAGTTGCATATACATCTTTGAAATCTATGTCTTGAGCATATTGTTCAATGTAGCTCTCATGCAGTACTGAATTATGCTTAAGTATAGTGGATGAATTTATAATAGGTCTAGAAAACATATCTGCAACTTTATTGTGTATCCCCTTTTTATGTTTGATGACTAAATGAAACTGTTGTAGAAAACCCATCCACCTATAGTGTCTTGATTGCTGCAACTTAGTTTGGGAGTGTAGATATTGAAGTGGTTGATGATCAATATGTATGATTGTCTATTTTCCCATTAAGTAATGTTTCCACTTTTTCACACTCTGTACTAATGCATACAATTCTTTATCATATGTTGGATAGTTAACTACTGCAGAATTAAATTTCTCAGAATGATAACATATGGGTTTACCATGTTGTATCAACATGCTCCCATGGCATAGTCACTGGCATCTGTTTGGATCTCAAACGGCCTTTGAAGATCGGGCAGTGCTAGTACTGGTGCTGTACTAATCTTTTCTTTCAAGGTGTCGAAGGCTTTCCAATGTTTGCCTCCCCACTGAAACACCTTGTTCAATCCTGTCAAAGCATGTAAGGGAGTTGCAATTAAGGAAAAGTTAGAAATGAAATTTCTCCAACATTGTGCTGCTCCTAAGAAGCTTCTCACTTCTACAGCAGATTTGGGTTTAGGCCAATTTATAATTACTGCAACTTTAGAGGGATCTATCTTCAATTCACCACCCCCTACTATATGTCCCAAATAATTCAAAGATGTTTTGCCAAATTCACATTTTGAGAGTTTAACATAAAGTTTCTCTCTTTTCAAAACATCTAGTGTCTGCTTAACATGCTTTAAATGTTCTTCCCACGTTTTGCTAAATATAAGAATGTCATCCAGATATACAATCACAAAATCATCAAGAAAA
>APFE030237958.1:101833-123403 GCA_000404065.3 Pinus taeda
GGAATCATATTAATATACTAATAAATATAATTATGTTTCCCAAGTTGAATGTCTTATCATTTTTTTTCTCTTTTATAAGTTTCTTCTCGACAAGTTTCTCTTCTTTCCACATCTTCTTTCCACATCTTGTTAACCAAAGATTGACCAAATTTGGTGATTCACAAACATTAATATTAAAATATGCCACTTATCTCCATGCTCAGAAGTGAGTAAAACATGATGCATGGGGCACTAAATTTCCAGAATCCAATAATAACATATACGAAGAAGAAACATAAATCTCTGGTCCCCATCAAACCCCAAGGGAAATCGGGAGTTTTTCACATGGTCATCGCCTAAATTTTACCTTGATGTAACGGTCTGGTAGAATCTATCATTAACAGCTAATTATTTATTATATGTTCCGTTTTTACTGTACGGGATGGCATATGATGAGGTTGAAGTTTTAACCCTTTCGAAATTTAACTGAAGTATCGGTCCCCCACACTGTCAACTCCAACGATGCCACGTCAGCGTCTCTCGCACGGCATGTCGTGCCCGGACACATATTTTTTATTATTATTATTTTTCATTAATATCGTTTCTGAATTTTAATTTTCTAATGCAATATTACGTCCGCAGCATTACAGTTGGTAGCTCAGGCCACATAAAGACTGCTCATGTGTTTTGGAAATCATGGTTCTGCGATGCTGCAGTGAGGCATGTGAACCATGCGATCAACTGAACATGTATGATGTTTAATGTTACTGCAAAAAGAGGCTTCCGTCTCGTGCATACTGTGCAGTTTAGCGGTGGAAAGCTTTACTAAATATGATTGCTGTTTCCTCCCTGGAAGTGAGGTTTTTGATGACCGGGATGAAGATGGAAGACTTTTGGTGTTCTGAAGGCCGAGTGGGCTCCAGAAAATATGTGTTCAGTCGTTCTTTCTGCGACAGTCGCGATCCATTAGTGGCCGGATGGATTCCAGGTTTGGACCGGACTGTAATTTCATATACGGTTGTTTCAAAGTACTGTCCCATATTATGAGGCTTTGCGAATCGATTGAGACTGTGTTGGGGATTTTGCCGGTGTTGCTTTTTGCAGAAATGAAATTTGATGATTTAAAGCTTTTACTGGCGAATTTGAAGTCCTAAATTTATCTTTTAAGGTAAAGTTTATTCTTTCTCAACTTTCATCTTCCTTTACATTGTTCTCTGCGAGGTTTCAAGTTCGAGTTCTGTGTACGAGCTGTCGTGTTTTCCGCGTAAATCGGCTTTTTAGATGACTTTAGGCTTTTCTATGAGGCGGAACTTGAGGTCGGGGGTCTTCCTTCGCAGTGTCTAGCTTATCCGAGACTTGTTCTTGTTATTTTTCCCTTTCGTTTGCTTCTGTTTTGGAATTTCTGGCACGCATTTTGTCTTTTCTGTTGAGTCGTGTTAAATTTGCGTTGATACGGCTTATTTTCGGTGAACAAGGATTAATTTGAAGACTCGGGTGATTTGTAGTGAAGTAGAGCTTGTTGAAAGCTGGCTAGGATTCTTTAACTGAGTTCAGCTTAGATATTTTGGATTTTCAGCCACGGCGATGGGCGATGGACAGTGCCTGTAGTCTTCTTTAGCATAATAGTTTCCGATGATCTATGCCATTAATGAATCTTATTTTGAGTTTACTAATTTAAGTAATTTTCAGTTGCAATGCACTTTAAATACATTTATTTTGATAAATCCGGAAGTGTTTTGAACAATTTTAGATATCCTTGTAAGTAAGGGGATTTGAAGCTAATTTACATATATTTATTTTTCAGCTCTTATGCGCTTTGAATAGATCTATTTGATAAATCCAAGAGTGTTTTGAAAATCTCTAGTTATTTTTAACAGGTGAAGTGATCTGAAGCGATAAGATTTTGGGGAGTTAGATATATAGTGAAGCAAGAAGAGTCTATTTTCAAATAGAGGACTATTTCAGCTTGTTTCTACGGGCATGGCTTATGTGACAACAGTAGATTTGTTTTTTGGTACAGGCTGTGAAAAGCGTAGGGCTTAATCTTTAGCTAATAAGGACTCTGTGGAAGAATTTGGGTTATCTGCTCAGACTAGAAGTCCTTTTTAATTCCAGCAAAGAAAACTTGTTCAGAACAATTTTATCCATCTTTAACATAGAGCTTATTTTTAGCCGGCAAATACCTTTTTTACCAGTTTGTGGGATATTTTATGAAACAGAGCTTTATGTACGAGCACTTTATGAGAACTGTAAATTTACTGGAAAAAAGAGCTTATTTCTGAGTGGATAGGATGACTTTAACACATTTAACATCGTACTCTATAGATTTTATTTTCATGCCTTCAAAGCACTATTATCAATGCAAATTTTGTTCCATTTATATATTCAATCTCATTTTCTTTTCAGGTTTAATTTTGAAGAATTTAAGCAGAACTGATCATAAATAAACGGTTATATGCTTAGCTAATAGCACATACTTTAAATAGTTTGGGTGAATTTTTTGGCACATATGAAGCATTTTTAATGTGGTGAACCCCCGTTTTATGTGTTACGCTGAATGCCTTGTTGGGCCTTGAACCGATTAGAGACCTTCTGGCTTCTAGATTTTTTAGCCTCATGAAAGCGAGATGTATGAGTACTTTATCTCTTATGTCAGGTCTGCATTGTCGCGTCTTTGATATTGGCAGTCGGCTCGGGCATTCAGCATTACAAGTGGCGTCGGTGGGTATGTTAATGCTCAGCCGGTTATAAACAGCAGCGATGCAAATCATAATTGAGCAAGAATTATTTGGAAGCCTGCACGTTTCTCGGGGATATACGAGGAAGGAGGTTACATAATTTTAGACTTTTGACTTCAAATCGACTTTGAAATGATATACGACAGTTCAACCCGATCAAGCCGTATGTTACAAACGTTGGGTGAACGAGTCGAAAGATTTTACACTCATTTTATCGTCCGCGAATTTCGTTACGGGGAAGGCCGATGTATTCATTAAGTGCTTCCCGGGCCTTATCTAAGACGCAAGATGCTCAGCTCATTTGCATCCAATGGTTGTCCCCACGAATTGCTGAGAGTCCAGGTGTGGTTTTACTTTGATCATGACCAGAACGATCCGTGGAGCTGCTGCCTCCAAAGCTCTCCGTGAAAGGGATTGCAATATTCAGGAGCACTTGAGAAACCATGTACACTTGACTAATTGTATCCATTTGAAGAATCACGTCCACATGCAGAAATCAACAGTCATGTCAGCCGAGAGCTCACTTATGAAGGAGCTGATTCTTCTTCAAAGATCGAGATCACTGAGGGATCCTTCTACAAGCCCATCATGGAACTCCCCCATCATTGGTTCTTTGATGAAGCGGCTGGAAAAGGAAGGTGCAACTCAAAAGAATGATTTCGGGGGTGTAAGATCTTTGGGTGGAGAGCTAAGGAAAGAATTAAGAAGAGGGTTTGTTACTTCCCCGCTTTCCCAAAGTGATACTCTGATAAAAAATACAGGCAGATTTCGAGCAAGTACGGAGGATGACTTAACCAAGGAGAAAGGAAGTGGAAGTCGAAGCAAAGGGATTGCAGGTCATCCTACAGGTAGAAGAAATAGAAACATAGAAAGGAGTGAGAAGGGAATAGGAGATGAGAATCAGAAAAATAATTCTGAGATGTCAAGGTTGGGCAATGTAACGGAGAGGCCTTCAAGGGATGGCTACAATTTAGGTGGACAATCGAAAGATTTTATTTTGCAGGATGGTTCGGTTGCTGGTAATATGCTGCCAATTACGAGAAAGCCATCCAGAAGAAAGGGGGCTGAAGACAGGAGCAGTTTGGCAAAGCCATTTTCCGAGCCATCTAAAAAACACACATTGGACAGTGACCGACTTCAATCTCCATACTTGCACAGGTATATTGAAAATCAGGGCAAAAAAGAGACCATCAAGGATGAAGAAATGGGGACGAGCTCAGCAGCAGAGGATAGGCTTCAAACAACTTCAGTTCCTCACTATCATATTGCAGCTGGAGAGTCAAGTAGGCCTAAAAAGCGTAAGTTTAAAGGGTTAAAAAGATCTCATCTCCATGCACTTTCTAGAGAATTAGAACATCATCATGAGATTTCCGGTCTTTCTGTCGCTTCAAATTCTCTTATTCATGGTGCATCCAGGACAAATGATTTGCCAGGTTCACGAGGGACCCGGTTGCAAATAAGAGGCAATGATTTGGAAGTCACTCAAGATTTTAACAATGGATGTGGGATTCTTCGGAATTGGTCCAGAATTCACCAGAGAGGCAAGACAATATTGGATCGGGCGGGCAGGAGTCTCTCATGTGGACTGTCAGATTCGGCAGCAAGAAAGATGGAAGGCCTTGCTCCACATAGCAGTTTAGGTTCTCATACAGACCATTCGGTGGTCCCAGGGACTTCGGATCACTCTACATCTTCCTTGGATTCTGATTCTGAGGCACTTCCTCTTCTGATTGAGCCAGGTGTTTCCCAGGAAAGTATAGAAACAGATGCACAAGGAGTTAAAATTTCGGGTGAGCTGGATCTCTATGCAGATCATAATTTAAGCTGTAGACAAGATTATGATTCTGCTTCTGAGACCAGATCAAGAGACCAATTTGGACTTGGAAGAGATCTCAAGAGCAATGAATGTTTGAGGCATGACGACAGGCACAGGAGCTTGACTCAAAAATATGCGCCAAAGGCTTTCAAGGAGTTGGTGGGGCAAAATTTGGCTGTGCAGGCTCTGAACAATGCTATACTAAGAGGGAAAATTGGGCTGGTCTATGCATTCTATGGTTCTCATGGTACAGGAAAAACCTCATGTGCAAGAATATTTGCAGCAGCTTTGAACTGTCATTCTCCAGAGCAGCTTAGGCCTTGTGGGGCATGCAGTGCATGTATAGCACAGATCAATGGAGAGAGCTCAGATGTCAAGGAAATTAGTTCTGTTGGCAACTTGGATCTTGATAATATTTCCAGCCTCTTGGATAAAATGATTCTCTCTTCATCCCCATCTCATTACAAAGTGTTTATAGTAGATGATTGTGATACTTTGACAAGTGAAGCTTGGAACACCATCTCAAGGATTCTTGATCAAGTGCCTCGACATGTAGTTTTCATTCTTATTATGACAAATCTGGATCAGCTACCTCATACAATTATAACCAGGTGCCAAAAATTTTTCTTTAACAAATTGAGGGATGTTGACATCATAAACAAATTGCAGGCAATAGCATTACAAGAAGAATTGGAAATAGATAAGGATGCATTAAAACTTATAGCATCAAGGTCTGATGGGTCTTTGCGGGATGCTGAAATGACACTTGATCAATTGAGTCTTTTGGGACAGAGAATATCTCTTCCATTGGTTCAGGAACTTGTAAGTTTATTTTCTCTATTTCCATGGTTCTACGTTTTGATTGCTTGAAGTCCATTCTTTCATTTTGCACATCTTATCTGAAAACTTAAGAAAATAATTTTTGAAGTAAATACCTATATTTGAATAAGAAGAAACATATTTCATTTTAAGGTATATGCAAAAAATATCATTCTGATTTTGGGCATTGGTTGGGTTTTGTTCAATTCAATGGTTTTCTAACATCCTATCTACCACCATTTTTCATCAACTGAAGATTAGAGCGTGGTGAAGGTATTGCTCTTTAGTTAGTACCTATTCTAGAATATTTATTAAAGTGGCGATATGATTGTCAACCTTACGTTAAAATAATAAAATATGAAATGTTTGAGGAAGGACCGCCAATTCTTTTCTTTTATTTCTGTTTTTTATCTCTGATAGTAACATTCGTTGGATAGGAAGTATATACTAGCTCTATCAGTAGCATCCATTCTTGCAGGTTTATACCCTAGATTAAGTATTTCAGTAATTAGATACAAGAGAACACCATTACTCAGCTGACATGCGTAAGGCAAGATGATCTAAAATTAGACTTGTGACTTTGCTATTTACAAGTGCTTTCAGCTAGTGGACTCAAGGGATTTGTATAAATTTGTTTCAGAATTCAGCTTCTTTATGCACAATAATTTTCGTTACTCTTACTTCTGATATGCAAGATGAGAATCAACAGAATTCTAGAAATAATAGCAATACATCATACATTAATTTACCAATTTAAACGAGGACTAACAAAACTTTTATTCTGAAGTTTGTATTTTAACAAACTGCAAGTTTTACTATCGTGTCCTTCTCCTGGATTACAAATTATATATATACATAAATGAGTTTTTTGTTCGTGACTGGAAACCTATTAATATAGAAGTAACTGAGGCCAAATCTCTACCTATATATGTACCATTTTTGTTGATGTTTCATACTTGGGTCTTGTAGGTTTAAGTGGTTGTAAAATTCTGGTTTTTGCAACGGTGTGCTGCAGGTTCTGTATGCCCTCACAATGTTGAGTTATAGGTTTTCTATATGGCAACTTGGGTTGCAGGTCTTAAATTCCTCCTGCAATTTTGTCTTATCCACAACCTAGCAACTTGGGGTTGCAGGCTTATATCTCACTGTAGCCTTGTATCATGAGTTGCTAGCAACCTTGCAACCTTGGGAATGCTGCTTTGATCAATTACAAAATTTTATGTTGTGGTTCATAGTGCTGCAACTAGATCTTGTTGCCTGTAATGATAACATGTCATTTACTTAGCAAAATTTTCCACTTGTGTGGCCTTATGTTATCTCACAAAATCAAACTCACTCATCTAACTCAAATCACACCATCTCCCTTTCGAGATAATGATCCCTATAAACTTTCAACTGGGGAAATCTTTCCTATGATTGATATTATGTAATATCTACTAAGCCAAGGGGGATCTCTGTTCTTCTCAATCTAGAATAACTTTATTATGCCTTTGCTTCTTCTTTGTAACTGTTGATCCTCTTGCAACGCTACATGCTTCTATGGAACTAAGTTACCCTTTCTTCCAAATTTTGCGTGGCTATATCTCAGTGGATTTGATTCTTCTTTGCAACCCTTGATCTTTCTGCAACATTGCTTGGTAGTATGGTACTAAGTCTTCCATTGTGGGAATCAACATTTAAATTTACCATTTTACAATAATGAGCAACTTTTGTTGTTTTGCATTTTCCACCAAATAAATTCGTATATATGAATTTAATTCCAATTATAATGCATTCCCTGATCTTCTCTAGGATTTTGAAATGTCCATATCTAATGGAATTTATTTACAATATGGCCATTTAAATCTTTTACCTGGCAAGTGCAACACTATAACCTTACTTGGTCCCCAACTTGTGTGTTCTTTGATGACTTTCATGCATTTATTTCTACTTTACTTTAGATTCTTGTAGGTTATTTGGCACTTTCTCATGGGTTTGTTGAATTTGATGCACAAATTTCACATCATATGATTCTTGATCTTTTTCTTGCTTGAAGATGTCTAAAAACAAAGCTAAAAGGTGCTTGTGGAGGAATTTGGAAGTCTTGGAAAGCGATTTTTGAGTTAAGTGATGAATTGCTTGATTATAACAACATTGAATGTATGGTTAATTTTTGTTCGAGGTCTTAGGATGCTTGTAATTGTAGGGATGTAACAAGTCTACAGCCATTTGGTTCACAACCTTAGACCACCCATCCATTTGGGGATGGAAGTTTTTATTTCTTCTTGACTTGACATTCATCAAAGTCAATAGGGTAGTTTAAAAGCTACTTAAGAATCTATTGTTTCTATGAAAGTTCATGGAAGTAGGTGGCCAAATATAATGATACATAAATGAAGAAAACTTTCATTGTTTATTGGTTTGTTATAGTGTTTTGAGTCTTGACAAGCAAAATGTTTAGACTTTGTCAAATCTCCTTGGAAGTACTTTTCCAAGGCTTTACTAAATAAGGGGACAAGTATATGGTCCAAAATTCCAATTTTTGCTTTGAAGCATTTCATTATGAACATTACCGTGCAAATTTCTCAACATTGAATTGTATTCACAACCAATATATTGTCATGTTCCTTTTTCTAGTTTCCCTTATGGCGTGGTCAGGATGGACTTCTAGGGTAGGTGGCAGCTAGGTCACAGGACAAGGTTACTCCATCAGCGGGCCCAAGGGCTTATGGAGGGCTTTATGGGGTTTTGAAGAGTTTTTATGGAATCCGATGACATTTGCTTGGTACATTCCATCATCCACATGCCTTGCCTTTTGTTCCGTTGCATTCTGACAACTTTCGGAAATCAGGTTATTATTGAGCTTAACTCACTTAATTACGCTTAAGGTGGTATTCTGGGAGGAACACTTGACAAAAAACCTTAGTGTAATAGCTTGGAACTGGAATGAAAATATCTACAAGGTGAGATGTTGAGAAATGACTTTCAATGGCTTGAGGAGGGATGGTGGCTGATTTACCATTTTCCCAATAAAAAGAGGGAAAAGGTACTAAGTGATTAAAATAATAATAAAATAAAGGCTTCTAGGGGAGTCCACGAGATCTATAAAAGAGGAGGAGGAGATCATTTGAAGACACCTTGGATTGTTGGTATTTTCTGTTGATGAGGTTTGGAGAACCTAGTTCCCAACTTCTATAGCCCCAGGACGGAAGCCCTTGGTTGTGCTATTAGGTGTTGGACGAAAACCCAACACTCTTAAGGAGATATCACCCATAAATCTCACGGTGCTTCAACGGAGTTTTGGAGAGACCAAGTTTGTAGCAGTGTTCTCACTGGGCTGTCTACATCATTACCAAAGGTCATACATCATTTTGGTCAGAGATTCGTTGCTTGGCAAGTCCAGGTTCTACTATTCCTTCATGTTGATGTACTCTTTCCAGTGGATTAATGAATGGCTCAGAGATTTTATTGGCGTATATTTGTGTGTCTATTTGTGATTATTTTGCTATTCAAGTTCATTTTTGGTATCTATTGTTAAATTTTCCATTAGGGATATTACAATGGTATCAAAACTGGTTTTCTTGCCAGCCTGAGGGTTTACTTGCCAAAATTGCCAAACCGGATTAATTGCTGGAGCAGGAAGGAGTATTTTCTTGAAGATAAACCCTAGTCAAAATGATACATTTTGAGCACCATTTTGTCTCCTGAATATTAATTGCTCAACAAAATGCTCAACAAATTTTTATTTAAATTGTTGTCCATGAGCAAATTGGCTGATGAATAATAGTTGTTCAGCAAATCTTTATATTATGGGTCCCATCTAATTAGGATGAATTCTTAAAGTAGTGAGGCCATGGTTTAATCTTTGTTCCAAGCCCAAAATTCATTGTCATCCAATTTTTTTTGAAGGAGGCTATTTATAATCCAAGGGCGATTTTTAACTTTTGTGGGAGTTGTGACCTCAACTCAAAGGGTTGTCGAATATTCACAAGGGAATGAGAGCCCATCTTATAGGTGGTCAGGGCACTTTAATCCGTGGCGCTCTTTGAGAGCTCGTAAGCTAAAGATGAGTTTCCAAACATAGTGAGAACGAGTTGTAAAATTTTGTATGTTGAGTTGAGCCGTGACCTGTTCGTGGATTGGGCAGGGTTTCCTCCACCATTTATAGTAGTCAAGAAGTTTGCTGGTCGAATCCGGGCAAGAACTGGGTGATAGCTTTATTCATTAAGGCGCCGCCAAATTGATTGTTGTTGAGAGTGCGTGACTGACTGAGACGATTGGTTGGCCAAGAATTTTTATAAAACCCATGTTTATGTGAGGGGGCCGAATTTAATTTTTTGGAAGCCGTCCAAACATTATATGAAAGAGGTTTGTATTGTGGCTACCGTTGGAGGAATCTATGGGTAAAGTGCAGGCGTATAGTCACTGCTGGAGAATTTAACGCCAAGTTTCTGTTTAGTCTGGGTAATGTTTCTAGTGCAGGTTGTATTTTGTGCTCAGTGAGTCGAGTTATCAGTGGTAGAAACTGAGCTTGTCTGGTACTGGGCATGAAGATCATTTCTGTTGTTTCTTGTGCGTGGATATTTTATTTGACAGGCAAAAATCCCTATTTTCCTTGGGCGTGATCCTCATTGGCTGAGAGTTGTGGCGTGTTCCATTTCCAAATTTTGGTAGGTCGGAGGCATCCATACCAAGATATTTACAAAAAAAGGGGGCCGATTACCTTCAATGTTGAGGCTGTGAATCATCCCTCCTTTAGGGATTGAACTAGTTTGATAACCAGATATGTGCATTAGAACCAGTAGATTGAGATCATACAGCGAGCAAGTTTCTCACCTCATTTAGCAGATAGAATCCATTCCTACACTACCCACCTGAAGCTGCATATAGTCTTTGATCAGAGAGCTTTAAGGCCGATTGTATTCTTGAATTGAGAGCAACCAATTGATGTGCAAAATTGAAGATTTCCCTTTGGACTGAGTTTATAATCTTGGCAATTAAGAAGGGCCAATTTCTTGCTACACTGAAATTTCGTTCTAGGCTTAATGTCTCACTTGACCGCACTATTTTCATTGTAGCAGACTTATCTTTCAGGAGTGGATCAGATTATCTCTTCATCTCCTATGTTTGTCTTTAAAAAAGAAGGCTGAAACAATTAAAATCTACAACCATGCTCTTGGAGAAGGCTGAACACTGTTGGTGGTCATCAATATTCAGAGGATGGATTCCTTGTTAAAGAGTCGTATGCTATACCTGAAGCAGATAGCAAAGAGTACCTTCCTCAATGGTTCCTGTGTGGTAAAGGGATGATGTAAACTCCAGTGCTTTTGAGGCTAAGAGGCACGAATTCTCACTGCTGGGAAAACACTGTTCACTTCAGGTTGTTCGTGGGAGCTGAATATTCCCTTACCAAGTGTTCATTGTATTAAGAGGACTCTTATACTGCTGAAATAACCAGTGGTATTCCTGCTGGTGGTTGCTGAGTGTATGAAGTTGAGACAATGTGTATGAAAATGAGGATGAGTAGCTCCTGGAGTTGGTTTGAATAGCTGTGTAGATGATGTTGAAGCTGATTGAGGATGAGAGGTCTCCTGAGTAGTGTATACCCAGGTTCCTTTGCTCTCTATCTTGTCATTTTTCAAAAAACCACTTTTAATCTTTGGTGACTGAAAATGTCATTTAATCACTGCTGTAATTATATCAGTTATGTTTCCTTCTTGCTGTAGACCGATATACTCATTATGAAGTTATTTCAAAGTTTATTTTGGCATAATATATTCACCTAAACAACGAAATGGCCTCATTATCATAAATGTTCTTGTCATCATTGGGCTAAACCATGGAGGAACTCTTGAACAAATTGAAGGGATTGAACAATGCACAAGTTAGTTTCGTGAAACACCATGCACCCAAAAATAGAACAACAAACCCTTTCCAGGAAGGTACATAATTTGCTCCAACAGAGGCGTCCGAGGGACTTACAAAAGGAAAAAGAAGTGGGGAATTCGCTGTTCGTACTTGGGTCAGACTTAAAGGCTGGAAGATTAGGAGATGACCTCAAATTGGAAGAGTTGGAATCCTATATTTCCAAAGTGGATCAATCTGATTGGAGTTTAAATTGGGCTCTGGGGCTAGCTATGCTTTCATTGGTACAAGCCAGATTCTTGGAGCTATTGTCACTTAGATTGTACAAGCATTGCGACAACGAATCAGGTTGGGGGCTGTCACTCTGATCCCCGACCTCTCCGTTCTAGCTGTCTCCCAACAACACGCTATGTGGGGTAGTCCCTTAGGAAATGTGAAGATGAAGGACAAGTTAGCAATCAACAAGTCTGGGAGACACGATTGAGTGGTTTGGCTACTTGGTTAATTTAAGCAAGATTTAAGGATTAGATTAAATTCAACTTTGAAACCAATGCCTTATGGAGTCAACTTCTCGCTTATTATTAATTAAAGACCAAGTAACCAGATGGACAATTGCTGCTTAGATGCTTCACTAACTTGTATGATATGCAAATCCTAAGACCTAGGTGTGATGTGAGAATCTTGGTTACTTTTAGTGATATGCATATTCTAAGTAAGACCTTCATCTTATCTGTTTTGGAACCCATCTTTAGAGTAGGTTGTGGGATGGAAGCCAACGGGAAGCAAGCAAAGGCTTGATTAATAATACCCCCCCCCACATGTTCCAACCACTTGATGCCTCAGATGTAAAGACTGTGGCTCTGATGACTACAAGGTCACCCTGTTAACCACTAGAAAAGCTCTGAATCCTTCAAGCTAATTTGAGAAAGGGTGGCCCTAGAAGTCTATCAACTAAGCTTATGCTTGGAGGTAAATTATTAGTGCAACTAGAATTAGAATGCTTATGCAAAGCGGATGAGTGACTTCTTAGTTTAAGATTGGCTTAATGTTTAAGTACTTTGAGTTATGATTAATCTTCAATGACAAGAGTACTTATCAATAAATGAAAATATAATCTTATTACCAAGAATGTGCCAGTTATTAATTGCCAATGTTAAACAATCCAAAGATGAACTTATCTTCCACAAGATGTTTATCAATGATAGCAAGATTAGAACACTTATCCAATGATGACAATTACTTGCAATAATTAAAATTTCTTCAAACAAAGTAAATGAAAATGGTGATCTTATGCCAATATTAAGAGATGCTCACTTAGAATCAATAACTCTCAAGATGCCAATGCTTAAGATAGACAATACAACGTGTTTAGCAATTATCCGATGATTCCTTAGCAATGTTCAATTAGATGCTTAACACAATAATGCCAATTAGATTGCAAGGCACTTAAGAAGGAAAAAGCTACTCCAATGAAACTTCAATGCTCAAAGTAACATAAACCATTCAACAAGATTAGAGCTGTGGTGTGTGAGTGCTTACCTAGAGCAAAATTAATGATTCTTAGAGGCTATGAATGAGCTTATAAGTAAACAAACAAGTGTTAGCTCCCAATGTTAAGATAAACTTTTTCACAATGACACTTAGAATCACTAATGAGATGAACATTTATTAACCTTTAGGACAACAGTAAATAAATCACTCTAGATTCAAGAAATGACAAGCATGTAGAAAACAAATATAATCAATGAGATACTAAATGACTTGCCAAGTGGAAACATAAGTTAGCCAACCTTCTTATGATAAATTATTCAGTATTATATCAGATTTAAGAGGACTTGTTACAACAGTAAGAAAAGTATGCAAACAGTGAGCTATTAGTGCAGTAACTTATGCCAAAATATGCCCAAAATTACCAAATGCCATGACAAGTTTGCCAATATGAAATTTTGAATTTTTTTTAGTTCTCTTATGATGTAGCTTCAGACTATATCAGATCTGATCACACTTTTATGCAGTGATATCAATCATGAAATTAGTTAGATTTGTGCCTAAAAAACAATCCAAAATTCACCAAGTGACTAGTAGATTATTACCATGAATTTCTTAATGTGTTTAGGCCACTTAGATGTGATTTTTAGAGCACTTAAGCATGAATTTTATGACTGTTATGAATGATTCAGAGAGCTGTAGCAAACAGTGAGGAAAATGGAGGGTTTAGAGATCAAAACCTAGGCCTAAGGCCTTGAAGCTTGCTTGCCCAAGTTGCCAAAATTTTTCCAATGGACTTGGCACCTGAAAACACCAAACTCGAGCCAATTCTTCCCTGCAAAACCCACCAATATTCAGTCCCAAAATTTCAGAGACCAACCAGGGATGGAGGAGAGGCAAACTAGGGCTGAGAAAGTTTAACGCTATGCTTAATGGGGCTAGTGTTTGGGTGAAAGAGGCCTAGAAGGCCAAGCGGCTAGGGAAGGAGCCCAAAAAGGATGACGTAGGGGCTAAAGGAGGCAGCAGAAGGCTTGAGAAGGAGGCCGAGAGGGAGAGTGAAAGGCTAGGAGGCTGAAAGGGAGGGCCGAAAGGAGGGGGAGGCCCTAAAAGAGTTGCGGCTAGGCCTTGGAGGCCTTAAAGGCCCACAAAAATCCCTAAAGGGCTGTTGTCCATGCTCAAGGAGGGAGGCTGAGGCCTAGGGGCTCACGGCCAGGCCAACAATGGCCTTAGGAGCCCACAACAAGGGCTAGAGAGGAGGCCGAGGCCTCTTTAGGCCTACGGCTAGCCTCTAGGGCTAGAAAAAGGCTAACGCAGGGGGCAAGGAGCACTGATGCCGATGCTGGAGGAGGACGGTGGGCCTTAGAGCCCTAAAAAATTTTGAAACCTTCGCCAAAAAAATCAATTTGCTTTAGATCTTCAATTTTCCTGCAAATTCTTTAGTGGCTAGCCTTGCACAAATTTGTAGAGGCTATATCTTACCCTCAAGGGCCTAGATCTAGCTCTAATCCAACTATTTGCCTTTGATTTCACCTACACAAATGAATCCACAAATACCCAAAACCCCAATATATACAAAAATTTAAAATAAATCCCAAAACCCCAACTGCAAACAAGGGTTAGAAAATAAAATTATTTACAAAATTTTATTTTACAAATATATTTACAAAATATACATGTGTACAATGCTTAGAGAAATTTTGAGAAATATTTTTTTTTGAATTTTTTGATAAATGGCTAAATGTATTTCGAAAGATAAATGCCAAACCATAGCCTTAACGAAGTTAGAAAAACCATAAAAATATTTAGGATCCAAACATAGTCAGCGTGTGCCCATAGTTTGTGAACATGGAGTACAAGGGCTAGGGAACTTGAAAACACTATATATTTTATGAAAAGTAAACCGTTAGAACACACAGTGAATTGGATCACCTAAGATAAGCCACAACTTACCAATAGAATGTTCCTATCACCTAAAATGAAATAACGATTCAATAAAAACTATAAAACACAATATAGGAATGCCCATACCCAACACATACCACAAATCATTAGATCAAAGACACCATGAACTGCATTCCAAAGTCTTTATTATGATTATTCAAAACATTCCCAATGGGACAATAGCTTTACATCAACTTTACAGAGTTACATTAGCCAAACTTTAGATGGCTTCAGACACAAATGACTTTTAATTTATAGATAAATTCTCCAAGTGGAAAATAATGGCTAGTTGGCTTGATCCTCGTCAAAATAATTTCGGCCATTGATAAATCTTTGATGATCTTTAATTCTCTGCCGTTGAAATATTTATTTTTGAGGAATTTTCGAATTTCTCATTAAACCCATTTTTTATTAGCTCAAAAATAATTATTTTGAGCTAATTTCCTCAAAAAATTGACTTTGACTTGACCACCAAGGCCCAAGGGTCTAATTTTTCTTGAAATTTTGAATATTCCCCAGGTGGGGGACCTCCAAAAATTAATTTCTTTAAGACTCATGAATTTTTCCACTTGTAGAATTTAATTTCTTTGGCAATTTAATTGTCTCTAATTAATTAATTTTCTGGCCTAGGATTGACTTTAATTTTGTCAGAAAAATTAATTAATTAACACTTGAGGGGATTAATTATTTTTCCACCCTCAAATATTTTAGCCATGGTGTCTAAGTATGAGGGACCATGCACTAAAATATTTTTTACATAAGATTTTACAAAATTCAACCCTCAAAGGGGGAATGCGCATTCGCTATAGGCCCTCAAAATACATACCCAATTCTGCGACACAATATGATCTAGTAAACCAAGTGACTTGTAATAAAACAATTTAACTAATTAGTTTAAATTATTCCCAAATCACTTTTACAACAGACTCGACTAAAACACTAAGACTTACCTAAGATTTTGACGATAAATTCCACCATAGCTTTGGGGTGAGGTTGGAGGGAAAAACTCTGCCGATCAACCGTGTTTAGAAACATAGATAAATCAATGAGGCGAAAAACCTCCTAGGATGAAATTCATTGCCAAAATTATAGGCTTACCTAGGTTGTTACATATATACACGGTCCTACTAGCATCATTTACATTAAAATTTTTGCATAATGGTTTTACAATGACTCAAAAACTGATGACTGATGATTTCGATTCTTTGAGAGATTTGGTACATCTGCTTCCTTGGAACTTTGACAAAATGTTTGCAACATTTGGCTCCATATGGGGATATGTTGCTTCCATGAAGTAACGTGAGAATCCCAAAATCCTGCATCCAAGCAAACAGAAGTCAATCAAATAGATATCCATTCAAAATCGAAATCATCATGCATACATAGAAAATTTGTTGGAATAGAAAATCTACTTTAACGAACTAAAATATAAAGAACATATAACTTAAATGCGTGAAATAAAACTAACCAATGACAAAAATGAAAAGGAGTAGGGTTAGAGATACTATACAAAATATGCCCTATGGCATAAGATGTCATTGGCGTGGCACAATCTAGGACATCTACTTGTTGACAGGTAGATCAATAGGCTACTTATCAGATGTCCCTTGACGAAACTTGACCCTCTTTGGTTGATGAAGATTCTAATCATTGTGTTGTACGTCTCTGTCATACTGAAGTCTTCTTCTTTTTCTGCTCAGAAGCAAGGATGGAAGATGCAATGAAGAAAAGTGATACACTAGTTGAATGAACTCTAACTCGAAATGCAGTGGATGACCTTGTGGATTGATTTCTTCACCATTCTCCAGCCTCTTTGGCACCTCAACATGATACCTTCTTTCAACTTCCCTGTATAATTTGACCATACCACCTATTGCGGCGGGAATAGTGGCATATGACAAGTCCATCTGAATAGGCCCAACTAAGTCCGCTGCAAACTTCCCGGACAAGATCATCCCCCATACATCTGGCACATCAATAATAAATATGTCCATGGTGATAATCTTATATGGATAATCCGTGAAGGAGACCTGTAGATCTTTGACCACACCAAGGACTTCGACTTTTCTAGAATCCATTGAGTGAATGTTATGGTAAGGTCTAGAAATTCTTAAGTTTAGCTGATCCATAACCATTTTAGTCATAACATTCGTTGGTGCACCAGAGTCAAGCATGCAATTATGAAGCAATCGACTATTAATATCCAAAGTCAAGAAGAAAGGTTGATGATCTTCATTGGTCATGTAGTAGTTTAGATCTTTTAATTTAATTTCTTCATCCATAGGACTGTTATCGATATTACTTTGCTGGACCACACCTAAAGCTTTGAAGAATGATGCCTGCTAAGATGGAATCTTTACAAGCTCAAGCATCGGGACAGACATTTTAATACTGTTAATACAAGCTTCCCAATCAACTTTCAATTCCGACTTATACCTTTCAGAAGCAACCTCCTTACTTTCACCCTGCTCTTTACCCTTCATTTGATAAGTGTAGCCCTGACTTTTAACAATTTCCAAAATTTGCTCTTGAGACAGCTTTTCACCATACATTTGCGTAGTAGAGTCCTTTTCATCACTAAAGTTATTGATGGTGAATGATGAAGGAATCATATCTGCATAACGACTTCCCTTGGATGAATCTTGATCGACATGATTTATTCGTTCATTTGCTGCTTCATCCAATATCTTTTTAGCTAAGGGACACACTTTCTTCATGGAAACTTTCACAAGGTTGGCAGAAAAGGATAGGCTCATCAACAACATTAGCAGATTCAAGCAGAGTAGGAGGCCTTTGATCATTTGGAGGATTCCTTCTTGGCCATGGATTATTGTTACCCTTGTTATTATTGTTATTTCTGGGCTGCATATTCTGCATTTGACTTCTTTCCATTTGAATTAGCTTATTTTGCATATCACTTATTGTCCTAGCATGCTCAATTTTCATTTTCGTAATGATTTGAGTCAATTCTTTAATTGGGTCTTGTTTTTCTTCCTTAATTTCTTTCCCCTTAGATTTAACTGGAACTCTTTCAAAACTCGGGATCTTTGACTTACTTGAAGCTTTCCTATCCTTCTCTAATTCCTCATCTGTACTTTGGGCAGCAACTAAAGTAACAGGCTTGGCACGTCTAATCTCATATTGAGTATCACCATTGAAAGCTTCAAGATACTGCTCTAACACTGTCTTGTCAGGAGGCGTGTAGTCTTGAGTCATATCCTTTTGAAGGCCATTAAATCTTTGATTAAATTCTTCAACTGTTTCATTTTCCCTCTTCTTAATAGTGTCAAGCTCTTTGACCAAATACTTTCCTTCTCTTTTACCCCCAAATTTATCTTTAAATGCATCAGTGAAGGCTCTCAAAGAGTTAAAGGCATTATCTGCTTTGTCATGAAACCACTCAAGTGTATTATCTTCCAATGATAAAACAAACAATCTCATCTAACATCCCTCATGGTTGTAAGCAACAACATGAGTATATCTTTGTTCAAAAGTGTTGAACTTCTTTATATGAGCTTCAACATTGATGGCATTGTTTCCTTGAAATATCGGAAGTCTGTTCATAATAGAGTCATTTGGCAGATCATGTGGATATCTCTGGATGTTGGTGAAGTTGCAAGCCTTGTAATAATCCGCCATGAAGTTTTGATTTAGAGGATTAACAAAAAACAAATGGAGATCAAGGAGGGCTTCCTGTCTGAAAAATAATAAATGCTCTCTAGAATGTAATTTGTTTAACTGAGCTCTTAGAACCTTCTTAGGATTAGGAGCAGGGTTAACCAAATTACTAGGATTCTTTCTAGTGTAAACTCTTGTGAATGGATGAATAAGTGGAGTTGACACCCAAACAAGAAACCAACCTAATTGTCCAGGTGCTAAAGGTGCGGATAAACAATATGAAAGGATTAGTGAGAGGAAAAAGGATAAACTGATAAAAGATGAAGAGTGATGAAAGGAAGGAGCTAAAAAATGTTGTGGCGCTGCCGGCTAAGATGAATGGATTAGAAGATTATGAAGATTAGGAAGAATGTCTTTGAAGTGCCGAGAATGAGATAAACTCCTCCCCAACAACGACGCCGTAAAATGTTGCGGCATTGGCGGGATAAGGAAGATGAAACTGATTAACATATTAAGAAGAGTGATGAAAATTGTCGTAATGCCGAAGCTCAATAAATTGGTCCCTGATAATGACACCAAAAAATTTTTGTCGCTTAGATTGTACATGCACTGTGACAATGACTCAGGTCGGGGGATGTCACTCTGATCCCCGACCTCTCCGTTCTAGCTATCTCCCAACAATAGGTTAATGGGGGTAGTCCCTATGGAAATGTGAAGACAAAGGATAAGTTGGTAATCAACAAGTCTGGGAGACACAATTGAGTGGCTTAGCTACTTGGTTAATTTAAGCTCCAAATGACTGAAGCTCCAAATCGTCCTATCTAAACTCGAATTGCCACTTGATCCTGTAGTCAAACTGAAGAAGGGTCCACGTAATTGATCCTTCAACACTATGCATGAATTTGTGAATATTATTCCTGCAAAATGGAAATAAACTCAACATCTCCATGAATTCACTCCATGGTCAAATAAAAGACAAACTCGTGGTCTTTCTCGCTAAGGAACGAGCTAGAGAAGAACTTCCATGTTATAATTTTCAACATTATAAACCCTATGGGTCCACAACACAATCTCTATGAATTTCTTTGACATCTCATAGTGGATTTTGTCTAAGCTTTAATCTTCCTAGTTATCTACTTCCTAACAAATTTACATGCCTAAATGGCCCTTATACAGAAGTTGAATTTTCTAGTCATCCTTGCAATCACTTTGACATTGGGCTAAGTATAATTATTGTATCAAATGGGGGTTTGGTTAGAGGTGTGGTTGGTTTGGGTAAGGACCAAGGTTAACTTAATTAAGGCCTTTTGGGGAAAATTTGATTTTGATGCCAAATATATTAATTCTTGTATAGAAAAACTATTAACTAGTGCCTAGGGCAAGCTGAACTTTTGCCAGTTCATCTGAGTTATATGCGGTTTTCTTCATTGTATCTTAAAGCTATTAAGTTTATTTTATGTCCTTCAAAGTAAGAACATTATAGGAGGCCAGCACATAGGTTTTTGATTTAGATTTTAGAACAAATGATGCATATTTATGAATGCACATGTAATAGAATAAACAATTTTCGCAGACAATACCTTGCAAGTGGGTTCTTTAGTTTCAACCATAGTTGCAAGAACAACCCCCTCAAGGCTTTGGACCCTAGAACCTCACTTCCAGCAGAAGCACTGCAAGGGTGCCCCTTGGAATGCACTCCAAAAATGTAACCGTGCTTTGGCCTCGATTTACATGCTTACTGGAAATTTGGAACCACTACACTTTTGCACACACTCCCATGCACTGAGCACACTCCCATCATGTTTCGTGGACATTCCGTAGGCGCTCCCTAGACGCGACCTAATGGTAATGTTAAACTTTTAAAGTACTTAAATTTTTAACATTACCATTAATTGTTGAGGATGCTTGAGAGTGGTTCCAACCTCATCGGATTTCATATGGAGAAAATAGAATTTCATATCCCATTCAAAATTTAGTAGACTTAACAGTTTTTAGAATTTTAGGATCAATGGAATTGCAACATTTCATTGGATTCTATCACATATGAGGGTATGTGATTGACATTTAATCAATAGCACTAAGCCTATATGTACCCCAACGTTGGTAGTGTTAATTGTTGAACTCCTTTGTCATGGCCTTAGAGAAAATGTACCCTTCACTCAATCCAAAATCATTGATCAACCATGTTAAGCTTTTCTTGCCATATTTTAAGGCTTGGATTAGGCATTTTGATCACAATTGGGTGGTGTTGACTGATGTCCCTATAGAACAAAAATAGAGATAAAAGCTAGACAAGAGGAAAATAATGAACTAAGGATGAGGATCTGAATATAAACAATGGTGGAACGTTGTTTGTCAAGGAGTGGTGGAACATGCCTGGTGGTGCTACCCCATAGTTACAACATTTGGCAACATGGGTGCTTTCATAATTGGTGAACGCTTCTTCTGTAGAGAGGTGTTGAGCAACTAGCTCAGTTTATTGTTTTGGACCTTTTGGTATTCATGTTGGTGTTGTATAGATGGCCTATTTTGTAAGCATAACTATTTGGTCATATTATTGTTGATAGTTGCTAGATAACCTATTTCATTCCATAAGTTAATGGTCTACTTTCTATTATATGACTTAAAAATTTGTATGTTTATAATTGATAGAGTTTGGATTCTAGATTGTTGATGCTCAAATAATTAATCATTAATGTGCTATGGATTCCATTTCTATCTTGATTTATGTACAAATATACATGTTTTCCTATATTCTACAACTAATCTGGCATTCTGGATGTTTTTTGAATATATATATACTGTTAGTTTTTGTAGTATCAAATGGTGTTCTAGTCTCAACTTTGTGGAGAGGCTAAAACACATGAGATTTCTAGAACCCAAAAGTCGTTTATAGAAATTCCAACTCAATTAAATTAATTGATCGATAATTAAAAAATGCCTAAGTCTAACCTAGGGAAATCGATTAATTGATAGGAATTAATTGAGAAAAGCGAGAATTTTTTAGAAACTCACATGGATCGACTTAGAGATGATCTCAGCCATCAATGAGGATTTAATCATGGCTATTGGTGATCCAACTAGAGATTATAAGAGGAGGTCGATGGGGTTGGAGAAGAACACAATTGAGGTCGAGTTCCTTGGCAGAGATAGAGTTTCCCAACTATAGTGATTTAGTAGAGAGAAGTTGTTATGAAACCAGCGCACAAAAGGATAGAAACTAAATGCCTTAGAAATAAGCCTCTTTGATGGGGCAACCTCCTTTACATTACACAAATGAACAATTCTTGGATGATACAAATGACAAGACCTCCTTTCTATATATAG
>APFE030237958.1:131514-161748 GCA_000404065.3 Pinus taeda
TATTATGAGGAGGAGGTGACCCAAGCTACCCCTGTCACCAATAGAGGACGTGGTCTACCTCCTATAGCTCCTAGTTCTTCAGCTTCTAGAGCACAGCAAAGTCTTCTACCAACTCCACCGACATCTACATCTAGAGAGGCAAAGGGAATCAGGGGTATTAAACTTTAGTTATTTGGTTCATTTCATTGTATATGACATTATGACTCGTGATATGAGATACATTATTATAATTTTTTGTTGATATTTTGAGGTTGAGTTGGGAGTCATGAGTCAGGACTTACTATTCAGGACATGATTCATTGTTATGTGTGATGTGGCACTAGAATGATATTAAACATCTTATTTATTAGTTCTTTTATCATATTTCTGTGTCAATGTATTTATTTTATGTTGTAGATGCTTTATATATTAAAAAAATAAAAAAATAAAAAAATGAATATTTTTGTATGTTACAATTTTTTCCCGATTTTTACGATTTTTCCCCCCGCCGATTTAGTGTAAAAATTGGGCGATAATATCGCCAAACTCAAAAAATCGCGATAACTTGAAAAAATCGCGGTTTTTACAAATAAAATCACGATTTTTTGGGAAAAAATATTGAAAAGTCTTCCTCTTCTTCTTCTTCTTCTTCTTCTTCTTCTTCTTTTTTCTTTTTTGGCCCCGATTTTTTTATGAGGAGGAGAAGGTGACACAACCTACCCAGGCTACCCCTGTCACCAGTAGAGGACGTGGTCTACCTCCTGTAGCTACTAGTTCTTCGGCTTCTAGAGCACAACAGAGTCCACTGCCAACTCCATTGGCATCTACATCTAGAGGGAAAGGGAAAGCTATTGCATTTTCTCGCAAGAGGGGCAGAGGAAATCAGTAGTATTAGACATTAGTTATTTGGTTCATTTCATTGTATATGACATTATGGCTCATGATATGAGATACATTATTATATTTTTTGTTGATATTTTGAGGCTGAGTTGGGACTCAAGAGTCAAGACTTACTATTCAAGACATGATTCATTGTTATGTGTGATGTAGCACTAGAAATGATATTACACATCTTATATATTAGTTATTTTATCATATTTATGTGTCAATCTAGGTTGCACGAAATGGGGAAACGGGTACGAGTTTCTGAAACGGGAAGCGATACGAAACGCAACCTCCCCAAATTTTGGAAACGGGGAAACGCGAATATATATATATATATATATTGAAAATATATATATGTGTGTGTGTGTGTGTGTGTGTGCAATCATAAAGCATAAATGATACATTATAATTGATTACACTTAAACATTAAGATTTAATTTACATCACATTTACTCATGAATGATCACATAATGAAAAAATAAAAAAATATCGGAATATCCAAAAGCAACCTTAATTATATATCCAAATCTCAAAATCAGCCTTTATTTATATTAATATATGAGGATGCAAGAGAGAAATCCAAATCAGGATTTTCTGCATCCACATCCCATTCTTTAGAAGGACCACTGTTGTATTGGGAGTCTCCTCCTACATAGTCGAACGACCTTAGTGCTCTTGATTAAATACAAGTTTCATACCCTAGTACCCTACATGATCTTGATCATTGGGAGTTTCCCATGCATAGAGGGCTTGGTTCTCTTGATTAAATACAAGTTCCATACACTAGTACATGATAAAATCCAATGGAAACATTGCAATCCCCCCAATCCTAAAATCCTGAGATCTAAAATTCTACTTTCTCCATATGAAATCCAATGAGGGCGAAACCACTCTCAAACATCCTGAGTCATTTCATGGTAATGTTAAAAATTTCAGTAAAAGGATGAAAATGAAAAATAAAGGAGAATATCGCTTTTACTTTAAGAATTTAACATTACCATGAACTGCATATGCCTCAAACTTCTTGATGAACTGCATATCAACAGTAGGGCAAAAATTCACTTTTATAACTTTAGACACGCATCTAGAAGCAACTAGAAGTCACTAACATACCCTCAAAATAAATTTAAAAACAAATTAAAAAAAATTAAAAACAAAACACAAGTTAATGAGGAAATGTGGGTCGTACGGCCGTGAAACGCGTTTCCGGTCGTACTACCCACGTTTCCGTTTCGGGAAACGTGGCAATACGGCCGGAAACATGTTTCACAACCGTACCAAACGCGTTTCTGCGTTTCGTACCAATTTCCATACAGAAACGGACCTTTGTACCACGCTTCCTGCAACATAGGTGTCAATGTATTTATTTTATGTTGTAGATGCTTTAGATATTAAAAAAATTGGAAAAAAATGAATATTTTTGTATTTTACGATTTTCGCCTGATTATTTCCCAATTTTTACGATTTTTTCCGATTTTTCCCAATTTTTTCCCTTGCCGATAATATCCCGATAACGATAACTACAACATTGCTTTATAGAAGCCTAGCAATCCTACCTTCCACCCAAACCCTAACTGGTTAGATCATTTGATTGGTGGAATGTGAGGTAGAAGCATCAAAGAGCTCTTGACTTGGTTTGATCAAAACATTTCATCTCTAAGATCTACAATAAGAACCCCTCCTGAGCCAAAGGAGAGTTGGCCAAAATTGAGAAGACGGTTGTGTTGAAGAATCTAGGGCAATTAGGTGTAGAGTGATTCTTCATGACAAAATAACAATTTGTGAAATCTTTTTACTTTTTCTTGTTAGCTTAATCTTCTTCTTTGCTTATTAATGCATGTGTGTGTGCTTCATCAAACTGCTATCAAAACATAAAACAAGAACACAAGATGTTGGCTCTTTTCCAGGGCCAAAACCTAAGTTGCATGAAACGGGGAAACGGGTATGAGTTTCCGAAACGGGAAGCGATACGAAACGCGACCTCCCCAAATTTTGGAAACGGGGAAACGCGAATATATATATATATATGTGTGTGTGTGTGCAATCATAAAGCATAAATGATACATTATAATTTATTACACTTAAACATTAAGATTTAATTTACATATCATTTACTCATGAATGATCACATAATGAAAATAAAAATATCGGAATATCTAAAAGCAACCTTTATTACATATCCAAATCTCAAAATCAGCCTTTATTTATATTAATATATGAGGTTGCAAGTATAATAAAGACTATAAGGCTGCAAGAGAGAGATCCAAATTAGGATTTTCTGCATCCACATCCTATTCTTTAGAAAGACCACTGTTGTATTGGGAGTCTCCTCCTACATAGTCGAACGACCTTAGTGCTCTTGATTAAATACACATTTCATACCCTAGTACCCTACATGATCTTGATTATTGGGAGTTTCCCCTACATAGGGGGCTTGGTTCTCTTGATTAAATACAAGTTCCATACCCTAGTACATGATAAAATTCAAAGGAAACATTGCAATCCCCCCAATCTTGAAATCCTGAAAAACAAATAAGTCTGCTGGATTTTGAGTGAGATCTAAAATTCTACTTTCTTCATATGAAATCCAATGAGCGCGAAACCACTCTCAAACATCCTGAGTCATTTCATGGTAATGTTAAAAATTTAAGTAAAAGGATGAAAATGAAAAATAAAGGAGAATATCTCTTTTACTTTAAGAATTTAACATTACCATGAACTGCATATCCCTCTAACTTCCTGATGAACTACATATCAACACTAGGGCAAAAATTCACTTTTATAACTTTAGACACACATCTAGATGCAACAAGAAGTCACTAACATACCCTAAAAGTAAATTAAAAAACAAATTAAAAAAAACACAAGTTAGTGAAGAAACGTGGGTCGTATGGCCCTGAAACGTGTTTCCGGCCGTACTGGCCACGTTTCCGTTTCGGGAAACGTGGCAGTACGGCCGGAAACGCGTTTCACGGCCGTACCAAACTCGTTTCCGCGTTTCGTACCCGTTTCTGTACGGAAACGGACCTCTATGCCACGTTTCCTGCAACATAGCTACAAAATTGTCTTTTTCATATTGGAAGACGAATTTGCTTGTTTAACTATCTCAACTTCACAAGGAGTTTGGTATATAGATAGTGGAGCATCAACTCACATTATAGGGGTTGGAGAATATTTCTCCAGATATAATGAGGAGAAAATGGAACAATGGGAAACAAGACGAAATGCACTCTGGTAGGGAAGGGCACCATTGACTTAGAGAGGGAGTTAGGAGCAAGTACCAGTGTTATAGATGTATTGCATGTGCCTGGAATGGGTATGAACCTGATTTCCGTATCCCAGTTACAGGATAAGGGATATGATGCCCACTTTATAGGGAAGAGGGTATTCATCAAACATCAGAGTTGGCAGAGGGTGAAATAGATTGGGGTACGGAGCAACATATTGTACAGATTGCAGTTGGTCTAATCGCACTATTAGTGGTAGTAGTAACAGTGGGAAAGACCTGAATGAACTATGGCATAGGAGGATGGGACATTTACATCATGGATCACTTAAAACACTCAAGGAGACAGTAACAAGTGTTCTAGAATTAGGCACGGAACATGATGATGCGTGCAAGGGGTGCGTGCTTGGGTAGTATGCTAAGGAACGTTTCGAAGAAGTGACAACAAATCAGATGGTGTTACAACTTATACACTCAAGCATATGTGGCCCTATGTCCACTAGATCTCTTAGAGGGTATGAGTGCTTCGTCACTTTTATTGATGATCATTCCAGGAAAACCTGGATCGATTTTCTGAAGACCAAGGATGATGTCTTCAATTGCTTCAAGGAGTTTAAGACTTTGGTGGAGAATGCGACAGGGAAAACGATCAAGGTGCTTTGTTCATATAACAAAGGTGAGTACATAGACAATGACTTCACAAGTTTTTGTGTGAAGGCAAGTTTTTGTGTGAAGGAAGGCATCAAGAGGGAGTGGACAACTCCATACAACCCTCAACAGAATGGTGTAGCAAAGCGGAAAACATGTCTATAATTGGCGTTGCAAAAACATTGTTAATATGACCAAGATTTGCCTAGGTTTCTATGGGCATAGGCACGTAACATAACTGTGTATATTCAAAACAGGGTTCCTAACAAAGCATTGGGGAAGATAACACCAAAAGAAGTCTTCTCAGGGAAGAAGCTAGGAGTTAGTCACTTCAACTTTTTTGGTAGCATAGCTTATTGCCATATACCAGATGAGAAGCGCACTAAATTAGATCAGGCTGCAGAAAGAGGATATTTTGTTGGGTATAGCGAAACCTCTAAGGCATACAATATCTACATTCCTAGCAATAGGAAGATCATAGTATGAACGTGAAGTTTATGATGCACAAAGCCTTTAAGAAGTCTCATAAGATGTTAGCAGGTGATTAGAGTGAGCCAACAAAAGCTTCGTTGGTTCAGCTGTAGGGGCAGCCATAGGGGCAACCACTAGGATCGCCGCAAGAACAGTCACAAGGATCTAGTACAGTTACCAGTACCAGCATATCCTCAGGTGCAGGAGATCCAGTGAGTTTGCAACAGACGGAGTAGTAGAGGTAGGATGAGGAGCTGGTTGATCCTTCGACCACTAGTGGGCAAACCAACAGAGAAGTTTGTCAGACATTAGGAGATGCAGAGGAGTTCATTGGAGCTCCTAGGATGAACAAGAGAGAACATAGACAACCAGACAGGTACCAAGAATTGGTGGCATAGGTCGAAGAACCTTCTAGCTATCTGGAGGCTGCACAACATCAAGTGTGGATAGATGCCATGGTAGAAGAGTATAGTTCTATCATGACTAATGATGTTTGGGAGGTAGTGCCGAGGCTTGAGGGTAGGTCAATTGTGGGCTCTTGATGGATCTACAAGATTAGGTATGTTGTAGACGACAATGTGGAGAAGGCTAGATTTGTGGCAAAGGGGTATGCATAGAAGGAATGTATAGACTATGAGGAGACCTTCACCCCAGTTGCCAGATATACTTCTATCCAATCAATTATATCCCTAGCAACACATATGGGTTGGCAGATTCACCAGATGGTCGTTAAGACAACTTTCTTGAACGGGGTTAGAGGAGGTATATATAGAATAACCAGATGGCTTCGAGACACATGAGAGGTGCACACATGTTTGTAGGCTAAAAGCTCTATATGGGCTCAAGCAGGCTCCCAAGGCATGGTATGGTCAGATTGACAACTACTTGCAGTAGATGGGATTTGCAAAGAGTGACGCAGATCCCAACCTCTAGTATTTGATGGTAGAGAATGAGCCACTCATCCTAGTATTGTATGTGGATGCTCTATTCTTGTCATAGAGGACTGCAAGAGGAGCCTGGCAATAGAGTTTGACATGAAGGATTTGGGGTTAATGTACTATCTCCTAGGCTTGGAAGTATGGCAAAAGAACACAAAGATCTTCCTTGGTCAAGGGAGATATGCTACAGATATTCTGAAGAGGTTCAGGATGCAGAATTGTAGACCCATGTCTACATCCATGATCACCAACTAGAGAAAGATAGATGCATCAGAGGACAAGGATGTTGACCCCACCTTGTATAGACAACTTATCAGTGCTCTCATGTATTTGGTCAACATTAGGCCGGATATTTGCTTTGTGGTCAACACTCTTAGTCAGTTTATGGTGGAGCTAAAGAGGGTGCATTGGATAACAGTGAGGCACATTCTGAGGTATTTGCGTGGCACAATCGAGTATGGGTTGAGGTATACTCGAGGAGATGATGTTAGACTACGTGGATTTACAAATGCAGATTGGGCAGGTAGTTTAATGGACAGGAAAAATACCTCTGGATACCACTTCAACATTGGATCAGGGATGGTTTCTTGGTGCGGAAGGATGCAAAAGTTTGTAGCACTGAGCTTTACAGAGGCAGAGTATATGGCAACTAGCACAACCATGTGCGAAGCTATATGGCTTCAGAAGCTGTTGGTGAGCTCGTTGAGACAGAGGATGGAGGCGACCAATGTCTACTATGATAATCAAAGTTGTATCAAGCTCTCTGAAAATCCAGTGTTTCATGACAGGTCGAAACACATAGATATTTGATATCATTTGATCAGAGATTGTGTGCAGCGTGGAGTAGTCCAACTACATTATGTTCCCACAGATGATCAGGTTGCAGATATACTCACGAAATCTCTAGGTAGTTGGGAGAGCTAAGTTTGTCTATTTTAGAGAGAAGATGGGTGTAGTGGAGAATCCATTTCAGTAGTAGGGTCTGGGTATTTTGGATTTCAGTTGCAATAGTTGCAGCTGCAGCAACAACAACAACATGAGATTAGTTGCAACGCAGTCATAAAGTTGGCATCAATATTGTTGTACAATGCAACGTCAACAGGAACGTAGATGCAGGGTGATTCAACTACAGAGTGGAAAATGAATTAGAATTGCGTAGTAGTTGGTGGGTAGTGGCAGGTTTTCATAGATGTCAGTCATTGACAATGTGTATGGAGGATGTTATGGGAGAGAACGCCTTCCTTGCTAAGAGGGAGTGTTAGTTTTTGTCGCATTAGATGGTGTTCTAGTCTCAAACTTTGTGGAGAGGCTAAACATATGAGATCTCCATAACCCGGAAATTGTTTATGGAAATTCCACCTAGAGACAACTCAATTAAATTAATTGATTGATAATTAAAGAACGCCTAAGTCTAACTTAGAGAAATCGACTAATTAATAGGAGTTAATTGAGAAATGTGAGAATTCTCTAGAAACTCACATGGATCGACTTAGAGATGATCTCAATCATCGATGAGGATTTAATCATGGTTGTTGGTGATCCAACTGGAGATTATAAAAGGAGGTCGATGGGGTTGGAGAAGAACACACTTGAGGTCGAGTTTCTTGGCAGAGATAGAGTTTCCCAGCTGCATTGATTCAACGGAGAGAAGTTCGAGCCAGAGAGGGGACACAGAGACAATGAGGCCGAAGGAATATTTCCAGTTCAGGTGACTCAGTGAAAGGAGGCCGAGTTATTTCTCGTGGAAACTGCACAAGGACTGTGCAGTAACTTCAGCAAAGCAGTTCGATTTGGCTGGAGAGGTTGTTTTAGTGTCCAGAGGTCGGGAAGATTTCCCAGAGGGTAGGATAGACGCTTCTTGAGTCAGTTGCAGGCAGAACGACTTGAGCAGTAGAAGATCTGGGCAACGCGAGTTACAAGTTGGGTAGAGGCAGCGCAAAAGCCTGTGCAGGGGGCTTGGATAGTTGGGTTCAAGATGTCAGATTGAGTCGAGATTGCTTGTGGAGGAAGGTAATTTCCCTTAGATATTTTTGCCAACATTTCTCTAAGAGAGGATCGCCAGTTTGGCATCCATCAGTGTTACTTGGGAGCCGGAGCGACATTTTCAGAAGCTCCCGGTTTGGGAGCGAATCCCGGAGCGTTTTATATATATATATATATATATATTTTGATACATATGTCAACAAAAACATGTATAATGTTGAATTAGATATAAAAAACGTAAAAAAAACATAGATTGAACCATATAACAACAATCATCTAGAAGTTATAATCTTCATCAACCATGTCCACAAGTTAGTAACATAGTAACATACAACATATTGAGTCATGATTCATCAATCTTAAAGTTTCAAGCTCTCAAAATTCAATATATAACATTTATCATCATTGATCACCAAAGTTGTACTTGTAAACTAAGTGTAACCATTACAACAAATAATATCTAACATGAAATGAAATGTTATAAAATGAAATGAAACAACTTTCAACTTTCATGAAGCATCATATTCATAATTCATTACTAATGAGTTATATTGCCAACTTCAAACTTAAAATGTCATATATTGTTTTTAAAAAAAAATCATAAATAAATATGAAAAAGTCAATAGTTATAAAAACTACTAGAAACTAGAAAAGACAAGTAAATCTATTATCTATTGCTTATGCTTGGGCCTCTTGCCACCATGAGAAATGTCTAATTTTTTAGTCTTGTTGGAAAATCAGGGTTTTTATCATTAATATCACCCTCTAAGCATTAATATCCAAAGGTATCTTTGTCATTACCTTTGTATCTGTATAGGGATCTTTGTCATTAATATCACCCACTAAGCATTAACATAAGATAGAAAAAGCATAGCATGTCAAGTCAAGATTTTGTTTGAGTGATGCGTACATTTTTGGAGGGTCATGATAGAGGAGTTCGACAACCAATGTCACTAACATCAAGGTACATAGAGGGATTGGTGTTCTTGATTAAATACGAGTTCCATACCTTAATACATGACAAAATTCAATGGAAACAATGCAATCCTGAAATATTGAAAAACTGATAAGTCTGCTGGATTTTGAATAAAATCTAAAATTCTACTTTTTGCAAATGAAATCCAATGAGGTCGGAACCACTCTCAAACATCTTGAGTCATTTCATGGTAATGTTAAAAATTTAAGTAAAAAGATAAACATGAAGATTAAAGAGAATGTCATTTTTACTTTAAGAATTTAACATTACCATGAATCGCATATCAATACTAGGGCCATAGACTTGATCATTAAGCTGCCCCACTAAAAACTTATTTGTTTCTTTGAAAAAACATTGCATTTGGAACATCATTGCAAATTTTTTTCCCAAAAAAGCAAAACGCTCCCAAAAAGGCAGGGAGAGATTTTTTTTTAGGGAGTGAGCTCTCGACCTGCTCCCGACTCGCTCCCGCCCGGAGCGCAGATTGGGAGTGGGATCGAGGGGGAGCACTTCTCAAGTATATGCTCCAATGGGATATAATATTTACTTGGTCAAATATCGTTTATGCCAGAATTCCATATTTGGTTCTCCAAGTTAATCTTGAAGGGGAATGTTATGGATGTGCTGGCTTTTTGTTATTTTTGTTGCCGAGGAAATCTTAAGATGGATGTTGTTGAGTTGGTTGGTCTGCCTAACATATGATCCTAATGGAGATAGGCTATTTGTTGCCACCTTATTACTTTTTGGAGATATGTTGGCTAAGCTTGAAGTAAGGCTACAATGGCCCTTGGATGTCCTTCATTAGACACCCTTAGTTTAATTCTATGGACCACATTAGTGTTAGTGGGCGCCTAGTAACACTAATGTGGCCCATAGCCTTAAACTAAGGGTGTTTAATGAATGACATCCGAGGGCCATTGGATTATACTAGATAAAGAGTCAAGCTCTCACTCTCCATGGTGTACACATGTCAAGAGATCAATCCTCAAGTGTTGCACTCTCCAAGCATTGGTTCCAAATGTGAAGCACTTCTCACAAATTCAAGGATCCTTGTTTTGCAATTCAAGCATCCAATCCTCCAATGATCTTACTCAACAAATTATACTCACTATTATATTAAATTAGCATGTATACCCAACATTAGAAACTACAAGCTCTCCAAGCATAGTGATCCAAATCTTCGATGGGGTCTCTTTGCCACATATCCTATTTCCTTGTCTCCCAAATATATCAAACCCTAGTAGATCATGTCTCCTCTAGATTTTGGCTGTCACAAACTGTAGCTCCTTAAACCCTTGCATCAATACAATTATAATGACTCTAATATGGGTTCATTCACGAAACACAATTATTTGATGATTACTCTATTCAACCTACAATCATGGAAACAAGATGTTAACTTATCATATATGAGCAACACCATAAACACCTCCAACAGACTCCTGCCAAAGTATGTTGATCATGCTGTGCTCCAATGTACGACCATCATACCAAAACGACCTAGGGAGTCCCCTCACAAACTGACTGGCCACTTGGCCTCCAGTGTCCTCGATGCTTAAACATGCCTACTGACTCCCACCCCGACCTATGACCAAATCCATATGCCTAACCCACTCCATCGAGCACTAACCCAAAACTTTCACCATCCAACACCAAGGGAAGGATCGAGAGGATGAACTCCCGTACATGGAACTAACCCTCTATCATGCAAAGGTTGCACCCTGTGCAACTCATGTCGCCTCATCTCACCATCTTGGTCAATTTATACAATCTATTGAGGTGACTTTGCCTCTCCCTCTCCAATGCATAGTGGTAACCTACTAGCGCTACTAGCATCATCTATGTATGTCTGAGTAGGGCTACCCTGTCTCTCTAATGTGCACTCCAGTTGAACCATTAGGGAACCCAACCATTCCCCAACGTGAGTCAATTTTGCCTTTGATTCGACACAAACTGCTCTTATGCCCTCCAACTCCTCTATCTGCAGTAGAATGGCCTCTCGCACCGTTATTGCCTTATTTCTCAATGTTTGAAGGCCAACCCAAAAATGATGAAACTGTGGAGGGTGGCTATCATCTGTAAACTCGGTCATCACTCTGGACCCCTCCATCTCTTCTAATACCTTGTTAACGACATGTATGCCTCCAGGCACCTCATCAACCTTTTGTGGGTGGCCATCGCCTAGAACCTAGGTCATAGCACTGGGTACCTCATCAACTATTGGAATCTCATCAGTAGATGGCCCTCCGAGTGTATGCTCTGCTCCCTCAACCAAGGTGTTAGCTTGTACATCCAAAGAGGTCTCTGAGAATGATGACTCCTATGCCACACCAGGTATATCGATGTGCCCCTCACCATCCTGTGTGTCCTCATGCTTAATCTCCTCCTGTAATGTTCCTAAAAGGAAATAACAGTGCTAAACAAGAAAAATACACATACGACACAGAAAATTTCAGACAACAATATAACACCCATAAAATTGCACTAGAATTGCGCCAAACTGAACCATTTTATTATCAAAGGAGAGTACAATGAATGGAATGTGTGCACCTGCCTTGCCAAAGCAAGCTAGACAATCCCAACTGAGAAAAATGTTGCTCGGATGCAAAGGAAAGACTTCTCCTCAATGTTTTGTGCTGACCCTAGAAATTCTACAGCTACTGGCTGGAAGAAACCCATGTTTGAGCCTCCCAATCTGCTCAAAAAATTCCACCAAATTAATCTTGAGCTCTCTACCAAAAACCCAGTAAAACCCAGAAAGGGTTTGGCCTATCTCCAAGCCAAAGTTGAACCCACAAAATGGTGCAAATTCCCCAGCTAACTAGCAATTCGCCCTCTTATAAGAATAAGGATTTCATACCCGAAGATCACCCAAAAAAATCGGAAATTTGAACTACAAACTCCTCTCACAAATCCCAGAAAAATCCAAAAATGGTTTGACTGAATTTTGAACTTCCAAAATCGACCCCCAAAAGGCCCTATGCCCTCCAAAACTGCTGAAGCACACTGCCTGCCAATACACCAGCAAAATCCTCCTCAAACGCTTTGGAAAAGTAGAAATCACCTCCACCAATACTTTCCATATCTCTCCCAACACAGATCAGCCTATATGGCTGAGTCTCCACTCCCATGTGTGCCCAATCTCTTCCTTTTGCACTAGTCTAGGAAGTGTGAAATCCCCACTGAATGACAACTCTCTCCCCCAGCCAAAAAAATCAACCAAATGGCAGAAAATCAGCAAATCTTCTCTCTCGGAATTTCTCCCGGCAAAATCTCCCCTAACGAATGTCAAAATCACAACTCAGTTTCTCCTACTGCGTCCTCTAGAAATATGCACCACCTGGAGACACTGAATACAAATGCTGGAAACTACAGTGAAAATCACTGCCAGAAGATTATGGATGAACCTCTCTAGGGTGGCACTCGAAGTCCCCCGAATAAAGGGTGAGTTTTCCGCTTGGAAAACTCTTGCTAAACAGCAGTGTGACCTGACTAAGCAGCTCGAGCAACTGAGAAGAAATTCGATATGCCACAGATGTCAAATGAAGAGTGTTGCATCCTTTTTGTAGATTTCGTGGAGACTTTTTCCCTCCTCCATGGATCCGTCACTAATCCTTTGATTTTTCCATTCTTTCATTTTGAACCATTGGCTTAGGGAGTGCGTATTTCCTTGTGTGGGTGGGCCCCACATGCTACTAACACAATCCCAAAGTAGCTTACTTCTAGCTCCTAAGTCTTCTGATAAAATGAAATGGACCATGTCACCTCCAAAATTGGCCCCAAAATGTAGAAATTAATCGTGTTCCAAAATAATTTAGGAAGGGACATTACACCTCGTCAAGCTCCTGACATCTAAAGCCCAGTCTCCACCAGTAGAAACGCCCCCAAGTCGTACACTTTAACTCCCCTCCTCTACAGGATGATCTCGTTCTTGACCCATGCTTCTCCTCTAGCTCATCCAGCGAATGACGAATGGTAGGACAACCAGATTGGCCATATGTATGGGTGTTGTACTGTTGGGTTGTGCGTGCATGCACATGGCTTCTCTGTAGGGTATGACTCCACGTCCCCACCATTTGTTGCATCTTCTCTAGGACCTGTTGGTTTTTCCTCCTTAACTGTTGGTTCTACCTCATCAACTCCTCCATGATCTCGTGTGTACTTTCCTGTTTGTGTCATTAGAGTGCCCATAAATTCACTAGTCACTATGCATGCACGACCAAAACCTCCATGATCTTGCTAGCTCTCAAACAACTCACCATGATCATTCTCTAATACCACTGTAATATTGCAAATAGAAATTTTACAGAGATAATCAAAGACATGCACATAAATAACAACACAATAAATTTCAGCAAACACCCAAGAAGAGAAAATGCTCCGAAACACCAAAATGGCCAATTTTATTATAAGTAAACTGTTGGAATACAATAAATTGGAAGGAGTGCAACTGGGCTTGTTCAAGGCTAGCTACAAGCCCCAGGTGATCAATCTCTCGATACCCAACTACTGCAATAGTTTGTTCCTCTAGAAATCTGCGTTGCCCTAGTTTTTCTACACTCTTGGCTGACTTGGCCGATTGATTTGGCCCCTCAAAACTACCCAGAAAATTCTTTAAATTTAGGGCTGTGATACTTGTGAAAAACCCAGAAAAACCTACAAAGGGTTTGCTTTGGTTTTGACCCTCCAAATTCAACCCCAAATAGCTTGGCCGTCCTCAAATACCAGAACGCTCGACTTGTAGCAGAAAATGATGAATTGCTGCTCCAAAATGCTAGCAATCTCCCCACACTTTCCCTGCAAATGAAATACTAGCAGCTCAACCCCTAAATGCTCAAACCGACACCCCACACAACAATCACCCAAGAAGAACTGTGCAGGTCTGTGAGGGATGACACAGTAGCAATCTTCAGCAATTCATACAACAGTGAGGGACTCCCTTTTGCCTCCCAAAGTCTCCCTCCTTTGGATCGAATCTGACCAAGAACACCCCTGCAGTGATAGAGACTCCAATTTCCGGCACCACTTCGCCCAATGACTGCATGGCCTCTTCCTCTACGTCCCAGCTAAACCAAAATAGCGTGTACCTATGTGATGTCCCTCTCCCAACATCCAGAGCAAGAGAAAATCCTTCCTAGGGTGGTACTCGAAGTCCCTCGAAGAAAGGTTGAGCTTCACTCCTTGGGAAGCTCTTGTGCTAAGCAACACTTGTAACTTAGCTAAACAGCTAGAGTGCCAATCAGTTATCAAAATGTCAAAAGCCCCCAAAATGATGTCTCTTCCCTCTATTTATCATTGTTGCCCGCTTTCTCTCCTTGTGGGCCCCACCAATTCGACCTCCTTCTCCCTAGCTCAAGTTTTTCCTAAGGGGTTTGAATTCTCCTTTTTGGGTGGCCCCCACATCTCACTACCAATTTAATTTTTCCTTTTCTCTAATGTTTGTGGCCTCCTCTCCAAAAATTAAGTGGAGATTCCCTCCACCCACTTTCCTTAAGTTTACCTACCAAAATATTTCGCAACACCCAATGGAAAAAATGGAAATTCTTCTTAGCAAAATTAATTTAATTGGGACATTACAGTCCTCCCCACTAAAAATTGCTAGTCCTCAAGCAATTCCTGAACAAGCACCCTCTCATTCAGTTGACCCCAATAGTCTCTGCACACAATACCGGGGTCCCAAATGTACCACCCAACCATCCCTGATCTTTACCCTGTCCCACCAGGATCCCAAGCCATCCTGATCAACATGAGGTATCCCTTGCTCCACTCATTGTCTAGCTCATCATAGGCACCAGACACCCTTTGCATATTGCCACTAGGTAGAGCATTGTGGTAGTATAAGATCCTGATCATGTCCTCGTGAAACTGCTCTATCAAATAGTCCCTCTTGTGTGCTTCAGGAGTGGACTCCTAAAGATGCAATCCAATCCTGGTGGGATTGAACCCTCGTCTTCTTGAGCTTCCCCTAAACTCCTCTTGCTAATCACCCTGCCACACCGTCAATGAATCACTAAAACCCAATGGAAGATTTGGATGACCTTCCCTTATAGAAACTAGCTCACCTTGACGGGTAGCCGAACTATTATTCGAGAATCTCTTTCTCGTTGTAGAAGGAACCTATCCTGTTGACATCGTGACACCCCGGTCGTGCTTGAGTACTCAACATGCTCATACCGGGTCCTCCACTCTGGTAACGCTCGACCACTATATCTATCTCGGTCACCACTAGGAACAACCTTCCAGGGAAACTCTACACTGTCCACCACTCCTCGTCTAGCCTCGATCTTGAGCAACAACCTGTCTCGCCATATAACGAAGGTCTCAGTGAATCCCCATGTGTTAGCCTGGGAAAGAAATGGATCACCCTCCATCATAACCCTGCGCATCGAGAAGTGGAGTGATCCACTCACCAACCAGATCCCTAGATCCCCAACTGTAATGGGAGCTCATAACTCCCACTCCTCACGAGCTGCCATTGCGTAGCACTGCTACCTGTTAGAACCAACTTGGTCCTCATCTCTGACCCCTGTATGTATGCCATAGGTGGACCCCAAGTATTAGGACTTTGGCCCATGCATGCCATCTACCCTGCCCCTTAAACCGCACAGTGAAATCTGCTATCCCAGCTCTTGATGATGTACCTGAACAATGCTGGGAGTTTAGACACTCTCCTATAGATGAAGTCTACCATCCATTGTCCCTCATGCATATGTAGCAGCCTCAACAAAAGTGTACAATGAATCTCCCTAGCAATCACCTCCCCAAGTGTGAGGACAGGGGTGGAACATATGCTCCCTCGACAGTAGACCACGCTATCTGTAATATCCCGTTTCAGAGATATTCCCCAAAACCCCAGTAACTCCAACCAAATATGCACAAATGATATAATAACCAGGAAACTCAAAATGATAAAATAATAGTGGTGCAACATATAATAATGTAAACATGAAATATAACCAGATACTCAAGAAATGCAGAGAGAAATGCTAAGCCATTTTATTATACTAAGTAATGGAATGAGTACAGGAGGTGATCAGAAGGATGGCACCTCGACTTGCACTAGGCAAGTGAAGAAATACACTTAGAATAGCAAAGGAATGACCTCTCTCTGAACTGCGTGGATTCTGTTGGAGAACTGTCGTGCTACTGCTACCGCTGGAAATCAAATGAGGATTTGGGGCTGTTCCCCTCCTCAGAAAATGTTGAAACTCTGGAATCCACCTCTCCTCAGAAAACCCAGAGAAACCCAGAAAGCGTTTTTGAAATGGATGACCCCCGAAAATCGCCCCCCTTGGGGAATCATGCAATCTCTCAAGGCCCTGCGCTGCCACTGAGTAGAATCCTCCAAAATACTGCCTGAAACTCTGCCAAACTCCTCCAATATGCAAGAGCTGATCCCTTGCTCAATATCTCAGCTCAACTCCAAAAATCTTCAAGCCGGAACTGCCCTCAGAAGAACTGCGTCCCTCTCTCTCAAGACTGCACAGTCCTCCAATGCTAAGCTCCACCCAAATACCAAACATCAAAACTACTGCAAAAAGACTGCTGAAAATACCTTGCTCGAGTAGGCACTCGAAGTCCCTCGGAGCTAAGGGTGAGATCTCCGAACGGAGACACTTAGTGCACTAAACATTGCTGCAGAAAGGCTAAACAACCAGCGTGCTCCAAGTCAAAGTGACTAGCTCAAATGCTCATACTTGAATGACAAAATGAGGGGGCTCCTCTCTCCTTTATAGCATTTGCCTCTCCCAATCCCAAGGCTCACCTCCTCCAACGTAATCCCCTCTTGCCACGTTGTAATATTCCTAATTAGCCATGGCTAATTGGAATATTCGATTTTGCCCAATTTTTGCCTTCTATAGTTATTTATAAATAAAAAGTGAGGATGGGGAAGATAACTCACTTTAAGAATAAAAAGTCACTTCCTAGTAGCACAACGTTGTAACTTAAGGAGGAGCCAAGGGGGCCAAAGGGGGACGCAGAAATGGAGGGACTGCGCAGGAGGGAAGAACACATGGCAAGAGGGGAATCACGCGGGAGGAGGTGAGCCTAGGGATTGTGAGAGGCAGAGGCTATAAAATAGAGAAGAGCCCCCTCATTTTGGATCATTCAGTTATGTGCATTTTGAGCTAGTCGTTTCGACTTCTGTGCACGTTGGTTGTTTAGCTAGTCTGCAGCACTGTTTAGTGCATTGAGTGTCTTCGTTTGGAGATCTCACCCTTAGCACTGTTTAGCAGCTTTTCATCAGCGTTTTGGAGGACTACGCAGCACCTGGAGAGGGATGTAGTTCTTTTTGGTTGCAGTGTTGGATTGGGGTTTGCAAGTGAATTTACGCTGGGTGATTGAGCAAGGGTCCAACTCTTGTCTCATTGGAGGATTTTTGGCAGGGTTTCAGGCAGAGCTTAGAGGGGTTTCTTCAGTGGTAGCGCAGGTATTGAGGAACTGCGCAAAACCCCAAGGGGGTGTTTTTCGGGGGTCAGCCATTCTAGGAAAGCTTTCTGGTTTTTTCTGGGTTTCTTGAGTAGAGCCCGAATCCAGAGTTTCAGCTTTTTCCGAGGAGGTGAGCAGCCCCAAATCATCATTTGTTTTCTAGCAGTAACAGCAACATCCACGTAGAGAGGTCATTCTTGTCATTCTGAGAGTATTTCTTCACTTGCCTTGTTTAAGACGAGGTGCCATCTGCTTGATCACCTCTTGTACTCATTTTATTGCTCAGTATAATAAAATGGCTTAGCATTTCTCACTGCATTTCTTGTGTATTTGCTTATATTTCCGGTTTATATTATTATATGCTGTTCCACTATTATTTTATCATTTTTGGGTTATTATATCATTTGCACGTATTTGGTTGGAGTTTTTACTGGGGTTTGAGGAATATTCCGGGTTAGGAATATTACAGTGGTATTAGAGCATAGATCTGGCTCAGCCTGTGGAGCTAGCAATCTATGACACTGGGGAAAAACCCTACATTTGTTACAGAGGTAGGAGATACAGAGACACTGAATGTAGGTTGGAGAATACCTATAGAGAGGGAGACTGTGTTCCTGTGGCGGTCCCAGAACAGGAGGAACCTGTGGTAAATGTAGAACAAAGAGAGCCAGTAGTGAACGCAGAGCAGATGGCAGATAAGGACGGGAAGAGATTTGCGGACATGCTCCTCAAATCTGTGCAAGATTTGTTGAGGCAGATTGAGGTGATGGGGCAGAGATTCACGGCAGTAGAGGCCAGACAGCGTGAGAGCCCACGAGTTTTCCCGATTGGTGAGAGATCAGGTGCATCCCATCACTTGCCAGAGCAGCGTGATACTGTGCAGCAGGTGGCCTCACATGCCCCTACACGCTCTACCATTCCCACTTTCTTAAGAGTAGACACGGGGGTCATAGCCCAGCAGGAGGCAGAGCCCGAACATATGGGCAATTATTTTGCAGAGTACCAGGCCTATGGGCAGGAGTTCAAGGAAGCCCTCTCATTCAGAGATTTTGTTCAGCTCCAGCGGGATAGCAAACCCTGCGACCATCACAGAGGGTACCGGCATTACCATGATGGCGACACCCACTGCGCAGCGAGTAGATTCCACTTGCCTAAGTTTGATGGCTCATCAAACAGTTCGAAAAAGTCTTGGGTGGAGAAGCTGGACATTTATTTCCAGCTTAACCAGATGTCGGAGGCAGAAGCCATCAAGGTGACAACATTACATTTGGATGGCGAGGCCCAGGATTGGTGGTTTCATGGGATGGTTACATTGGGGCTCTCCACAGTCATGACATATGCCGAGTTTACTAGGAGACTGATGGAGCGATTTGATCGGAGAGATCCAAAGCAACATTTCATTGAGCTCACGAGGCTCAAACAAACAGGGAGCCTAGAGACCTACATTGCAGATTTCTTGAGGGTCACTGTGATGGTGCCAGACCTATCCACGACATGGAGGGTCTATATGTATGTTGAGGGGTTAGCAGAGCCACTTCGGGGTTTAGTCCGATCCACTAAACTAGCCAAACTCCACGACGCTATTAGTAGGACCTGGGACTTGCAGGATGTCTTACCCAGGACCCGGACACCTTACCCACAGAGACAGACTTTTCAGTCTAAGGGGAAGGATGTGAGGATTCCTCCTCCAAAGGGGAATCCAAGACGAGTACAGCTTGACGACGATGCTAGGAGGGAGTTGAAGAAGAAGTGGTTGTGCTTCACCTGTCAGGAGCCATGGGCACCAGGACATAGATGTGTTGTTGGCAAAGCACATTTTATTGAGATCTTCTTCGAGAGTAGTGGAGAAGAGGATGACGAGGAGGATGTGGAGGCAGGAGATAGCCATGCCATACAGGGGCCTTTGCCACCTCCACCACCAGCAGCAGGTGGTGCATCTTTTGCACCCACTGAAGGGGCCCTTGCAGCGTTGCGAGGAGTCCCCAAGTATCTGACGCTATGCGTACGAGGGACAGTACGTGGCCAGCGCGTATTAGTTTTGGTTGACAGTGGGGCAACCCACAACTTCATCAATGCAAAGATGGTTGAGCGGAGAGGTATTCAGACAGAGAGCTTCGATGGGTTTTCAGTATTGATCCCAGGAGATCAGACCGTGACATGCACTCGTTATGTTCCAGAGCTTTTAGTGATGATGGGAACCTACACATTGACTGACCACTTTTTCGTGGTCGATATTCCAGACACCAACATGATATTGGGTGTTCAGTCGCTTATTACTCTAGGGAAGGTCACGACGGATTGGAAGACCCTAGAGATGGAGTGGGATGATGAGAAGACAGGGAGGCATGAGAAGATACAGGGATAGCACACATATCCGCCTCAGACTGTGTCAGCTCATCAGATGGAGGCAGTCTTCTAGAAGGGAGACATAGAGTGGGCAGTGGAGCTGCGTGCATCAGAGGCAGGGACTACAGGGCAGATGGTACATCCAGAGATCCAGTCCATCCTTGATCGGTATGCCATAGTGTTTGGAGAGATTCCACCAAGACAGCCACCGGATCAGGGGTTTGAGCACACTATCGAGCTTAAGCAGGGCATCCAGGAAGTGATCACCACCCCCTATAGGCACCCCAAGGCCTATCAGGACGAGATTGAGCGGGCTATCGAGGAGTTGTTGGCTCTTGGGCACATTCGACCGAGCATGAGTCCTTTTGCTTCTTCTGAGGTGTTGGTGAAAAAGAAGGATGGTACATTAAGGATGTGCATTGACTATAGGGCCCTGAACAAGAAGACCCTGAAGAACAGGTACTCCATACCCAGGATCGATGAGTTGATGGACGAGTTGAGGGGAGCACGATTCTTCTCAAAGATTGATTTGTGATCTGGGTACCATCAGATTCGCGTGAGGGAACAGGACATTCCCAAGACCGCCTTTAGGTGTCACCATGGGCACTTTGAGTTCTTGGTGATGCCTTTTGGGCTAACCAACACCCCCACTACATTTCAGTCTTGCATGAATCACATCTTTCGTAGTCACCTGAGGAAGTTTGTGTTGGTATTTTTTGATGACATTCTCATTTACAGCAGGACTTGGGAGGAGCATCTCCAGCACATTGAGATGGTATTGCATATCTTACAAGAGCAGCAATTCTATGCCAAACTCTCCAAGTGTGAGTTTGGGTTGATGGGGATGTTGTATCTGGGACACATCAAAGGAGTGGACGGAGTGAGATTCCACGGGGAGAAGATCAGGGAATGGCCAGAGCCGAGAAATGTGACGGTACTTCGAGGATTCATTGGCATTTGTACTTACTATCGGAAGTTGTCAAAGGTTTCTCACAGCTTGCTGCACCCCTGATAGATTTGATGAGGAAGGGGGCTTTCAGTTGGTCAGATACAGTGCAGTGAGCCTTTGACAGGCTCAAAGAGGTTATGAGCAGCTTCTGAGTGCTTGCGTTGCCAGATTTTACGCAACCTTTTGTTTTGGAGTGTGATGCGTCGGGAGAGGGGATCAACACAGTGTTGATGCAGGGAGGTCACCCTATAGCCTTTGAGTGTCGGAAGCTCCTTCCACACGAGAGGTTGTATTCTATATACAACAAGGAGATGCTGGACATCATGCATGCATTGGCTAAGTACCGGCAGTATTTGGTGGGTAACAGGTTCAGAGTGAGGACTAATCACAACAGCCTCAAGTTCTTTTTGGAGCAGAAGCAGCTATAGGAGAGGCAGTAGAAGTGGATCAGCAAGATCCAAGCATATGAATTTGACATTGAGTATGTCAAGGGTAAGAACAACGTGGTAGCAGATGCCCTTTCACGTAGACTAGCTACGTTGTCTCTTATGAGCTTGGATATAGATTGGAGGGCTCGACTCTTAGTAGAGTACTCCAAGGACAGGTTTGCATGTGAGGTTCTGGATGGGCAGGTGGCAGATGACAGGTACAGGGTGGTTGATGAGATCATCTGTTACGGGGACCGGATCTTCTTGACTGAGGGGTCTCAGCTCAAGAAGAAGATACTCCAAGCATCACATGACTCACCGTTGGTAGGACATCAGGGGTTTACCAAAACCTACAGGACCATTAGGGAGAGGTTCTCATGGAAGGGTCTCAAGGAGGACGTACTCCGGCACATCCGGGAGTGCGATGTTTGCCAGAGGAACAAGGAAGAGATGAGCCATCCCGCGGGATTATTGCAACCTCTTCCCATTCCGGAGGGGAAATGGGAGAGTATTTCGATGGACTTCATCAGAGGGTTGCCCATGGTACATGGCAAGGATTGCATCTTTGTCGTCGTTGACCGACTAACAAAGTATGCACACTTTTTTGACATATTCGCACACTATACAGCAGCACAGGTGGCTGAGCTATTCTTTAGAGAGATCTTCAGGCTACATGGTCTTCCTAAGACCATCGTCAATGGTAGGGACAACCGTTTCATGGGCGGGTTTTGGCAGGAGCTTTTTCGGTTGGTGGGGACAGAGTTGACACCGAGTACCAGTTACCACTCACAGAGGATGGGCAAACAGAGATAGTTAACAAATGGCTAGAAGGCTACTTGTTAAACTATGCCAATGGGCAGTAGTGAACATGGTTGAGGTGGCTGCATGTAGGGGAGTACTGCTACAATACTTCACATCACATGTCCATTGGTATGTCACCATTCTATGCTTTATATGGGTATCATCCTTTATCTTTTGCTGACGTGATGTTTCGTGATAGCATGGCTCCCAGAGCCAAGATATGGATCCAAGAGAGTCAGGATATTCTCCGAGCTCTCAAGGATAACATGGCTATAGCATAGAACCAGCAGAAGCTGTATGCCGACAGGGGTCGGCTGGAGAGACAATTCGAGGTAGGGGACATGGTCTACCTACGGTTACAGCCATACTGACAGTCGTCACTAAAGCAGAAAGGGGCTGAGAAGCTTAAGCCCCTCTTTTATGGGCCCACAGGGTGATACGCAGGGTTGGACAGGTTGCATATGAGTTGGGGTTGCCCCAAGGCAGCAAGATTCATAACGTTTTCGATGTATCATGCATGAAAAAGGCATTGGGGCAGCAAGTGACAGTGATAGATGAGCTACCACCCTTGGATAACGAGGGGCATTTGGTATTGCAGTCGGAGAATATCATTGATACCAGGGAGAGGCAGCTACGGAACAGGATGGTCCGGGAATTCTTGGTGAGGTGGAAGAATTTGCCGGATGAGGATGCCACTTGGGAGAGTGAGAAGATCTTGCAGCATCCATCACTTCAGTTGCTTGAGGACAAGCAACATTTTTCAGGGGAGACTGTAATATTCCTAATTAGCCATGGCTAATTGGAATATTTGATTTTGCCCAATTTTTTCCTTCTATAGTTATTTATAAATAAAAAGTGAGGACGGGGGACATAACTCACTTTAAGAATAAAAAGTCACTTCCTAGTAGCACAATGTTGTGACTTAAGGGGGAGCCAAGGGGGACGCAGAAATTGGGCCCACGCAGACACATGGAGGGACTGCACAGGAGGGAAGAACACATGGCAAGAGGAGAATCACGCAGGAGGAAGTGAGCCTAGGGATTGTGAGAGGCAGATGCTATAAAATAGAGAAGAGCCCCCTCATTTTGGATCATTCAGTTATGTGCATTTTGAGCTAGTTGTTTCGACTTCTGAGCATGCTTGTTGTTTAGCTAGTCTGCAGCACTGTTTAGTGCATTGAGGGACTCCATTCGGAGATCTCACCCTTAGCCCCGGGGAACTTTGAGTGCTTGCTCGGGCAAGGTATTTCCATTGGTATTTCAGCAGTAGTTTATCAGTGTTTCAGCAACAGTTCATCAGCGATTTGGAGGACCGCGCAACACCTGGAGAGGGACGCAGTTCTTTTTGGTTGCAGTGTTGGATTGGGGTTTGCAGGTGGGTTTATGCTGGGTGATTGAACAGGGGTCCAACTCTTGTCTCATTGGAGGATTTTTGGCAGGGTTTCAAGTAGTGTTTCAGGTAGAGCTTAGAGGGGTTTCTTTAGTGGCAGCGCAGGGCATTGAGGAACTGCGCAGAACCCCAAGGGGGTGTTTTTCAGGGGTCGGCCATTCTAGGAAAGCTTTCTGATTTTTTCTGGGTTTCTTGAGTAGAGCCCGAATCCAGAGTTTCAGCTTTTTCCGAGGAGGGGACCAGCTCCAAATCATCATTTGTTTTCTAGCAGTAACTGCAGCGTCCACGCAGAGAGGCCATTCTTGTCATTCTGAGAGTATTTCTTCACTTGTCTTGTGCAAGATAAGGTGCCATCTATCTGATCACCTCTTGTACTCATTTTATTGCTCAGTATAATAAAATGGCTTAGCATTTCTCGCTGTATTTCTTTTGTATTTGCTTATATTTCCGGTTTATATTGTTATATGTTGTTCCATTGTTATTTTATCATTTCTGGGTTATTATATCATTTGCACGTATTTGGTTGGAGTTTTTACTGGGGTTTGAGGAATATTTCGGGTTAGGAATATTACACACGTGTTTCTTTTCTATCTGCGCAGTCCCTCCAAGTGTCTGCGTGGGCCCCATCTCTGCGTGGTCCTTTGGCCCCCTTGGCTCCCCTTTAAGTCACAACGTTGTGCTACTAGGAAGTGACTTTTATTCTAAAGTGAGTTATGTCCCCTTTTCCTCAACTTTTTATTTACAAATAACTATAGAAAGCAAAATTGAATATTCTAATTAGCCATGGCTAATTAGGAATATTACAGTCTCCCCCGGCAAAATGTTGGTTGTCCTCAAGCAACTGAAGTGATGGATGCTGTAAAATTTTCTCACTCTCCCAAGTGGCATCCTCATTTGGTAAATTCTTCCACCTCACCAGGAATTCCCGGACCGTCCTGCTCTGCAGCGTCCTCTCCCTGGTATCAATAATAGCCTCTGGCTGCAACACCAAATGCCCCTCATCATCCGTGGGTGGTAGCTCATCTGTCACTGTCACATTCTGTCCCAACGCTTTCTTTAGGCATGATACATGGAAAACATTATGAATCTTGCTGCCTTGCTGCAGCTCCAACTCATATGCAACTTGTGCAATCCTGCATATCACCCTATATGGCCCATAAAAGTGGGGCTTGAGCTTTTCAGCCCCCTTCTGCTTCAGTGACGGTTGTCGGTATGGCTGTAATCGTAGGTAGACCAAGTCTCCTACCTCAAAATGTCTCTCCACCCGACCTCTGTCAGCATACAACTTCTACTGGTTCTGTGCTATAGCCATATTATCCTTGAGATCTCGGAGAATATCCTGACTCTCTTGGATCCAAATCTTGGCTCTCGGAGCCTTGCTAGCACCAAACATCATGTCAGCAAAAGATAAAGGATGATATCCGTACAAAGCATAGAATGGTGACATATTGATGGACATGTGATGTGTAGTTGTAGCAGTACTCCCCCAGATGTAGCCACTTCAGTCATGCTTGCTGCTGCGCACTGACATAGTTACGCAAGTAGCCCTCCAGCCACTTGTTAACTATCGATGTCTGCCCGTTTGTCTGTGGGTTATAACTGGTACTTGGTGTCAACTCCGTCCCCACCAACCGAAAAAGCTCCTGCCAAAACCCGCCCATAAAACGACTGTCCCTGTCACTGGTGATGGTCTTAGGAAGACCTTGTACCTATCATCCGCCACCTATCCATCCAGAACCTCACATGCAAATCTGTCCTTGGGGTACTCTACTAAGAGTCGAGCCATCCAGTCTGCGTCCAAGCTCATAAGAGACAACGTGGCTGGTCTACGTGAAAGGGCATCTGCTACCACGTTGTTCTTACCCTTGACATACTCAATGTCAAAGTCATATGCTTGGATCTTACTGATCCACTTCTACTACCTCTCTTGTAGCTGCTTTTGCTCCCAAAAAAAACCTGAGGCTATTGTGATCAGTCCTCACACTGAACCTGTTACCCACTAAATACTGCCGGAACTTGGCCAATGCTTGCATGATGGCTAGCATCTCCTTGTCGTATATAGAATACAACCTCTCGTGTGGAAGGAGCTTCCGGCTCTCAAAGGCTATAGGGTGACATGCCTGCATCAATACTGCGCTGATCCCCTTTCCCGACGCATCACACTCCAAAAAAAATGGCTGCGTAAAATTTGGCAATGCAAGCATTGGGCAGCTGCTAATGACCTCCTTGAGCCTGTCAAAGGCTCGCTGTGCTGTATCCGACCAACTGAATGCCCCTTCCTCGTCAGATCTGTCAGGAGTGTAGCAAGCTGTGAGAAACTCTTGACGAATTTCTGTTAGTAAGTACAAATGCCAATGAACCCTCGTAGTTCTGTCACGTTCCTCGGCTCCGGCCATTCTCTGATGGCCCGGATCTTCTCCTTGTGGACCCTCACTCCGTCCACCCCTATGATGTGTCCCAAGTATAACATCTCCATCAACCCAAACCCACACTTCGAGAGCTTGGCATAGAATTGTTGATCCTCCAAGATGCACAGTATTGTCTCAATGTGCTGGAGATGCTCCTTCAAAGTCCTGCTGTAGATAAGGATATCATCAAAGAACACCAACACAAACTTCCTTAAGTGACTGCGGAAGATGTGACTCATGCAAGACTGGAATGTAGCAGGGGTGTTGGTTAGCCTGAAGGGCATCACCAAAAACTCAAAGTGCCCATAGTGACACATGAAGGTGGTCTTGGGAATGTCCTGCTCCCTCACGCGAATCTGATGGTACCCAGATCTGAAATCAATCTTTGAGAAGAATCGTGCTCCTCTCAACTCATCGATCTTGGGTATAGGGTACTTGTTCTTCAGGGTCTTCTTGTTGAGGGCCCTGTAGTCAATGCACATCCTCAATGTGTCATCCTTCTTCTTCACCAACACCACGGAAAAAGGAAAAGGGCTCGTGCTCGGCCGAATGTGCCCAAGAGCCAGCAACTCCTAAATGGCCTGCTCAATCTCATCTCGATAGGCCTTGGGATGCCTATAGGGGGTAGTAATCACTGCCTGTATGCCCTGCTCAAGCTCAATGGTGTGCTCAAACCCCCGGTCCGGTCGTTGTCCCGGTGGAATCTCCCCAAACACTGTGGCATACTAGTCAAGGATGGCTTGTATCTCTGGGTGCACGTCTGCCCTGTAGTCCCTACCTTTGATGCATGCAGCTCCACTGCCCACTCTACGTCTCCCTTCAGGAAGACTGCCTCCATCCGATGAGCTGAAATAGTCTGAGGCAGGTATGTGTGTTGTCCCTGTATCTTCTCATGCCTCCCTGTCTTCTCATTATCCCACTCCATCTCTAGGGCCTTCCAATCTGTAGTGACCTTCCCTAGAGTGATGAGCCACTGAACACCCAATACTATGTTTGTGTCTGAAATATTGACCACGAAAATGTGGTCAGTCAGTGTGTGTAGGTGCCCATCGTCACTGATAACTCTGGAACATAACGAGCACACACCATGGTCTGATCTCCTGGGACCAAAACTGAAAATCCATTGAAGCTCTCTGTTGGTATACCTCTTCGCTCAACCATCTGTGCATCGATGAAGTTATGGGTGGGCCCACTGTCAAACAAAACTGATACTCGCTGGCCACGTATCGTCCCCCATACACGCAGCGTCAAATACTTGGGAACTCCTCGCAATGTTGCAAGGGCTCCTCTAGTTGGTGCAAAAGCTGCACCACCTTCTGCTGGTAGTGGAGGCGGCAAGGGACCTTGCATGGCATGACTATCTCCTGCCTCCACATCATCCTCCTCATCCTCTTCCCCGTTGCTCTCGAAGAAGACCTCCATAAAATGTGTTTTGCCAGCAGCACATCTATGTCCTAGCGCCCACGGCTCCTAACAGGTGAAGCACAACCGCTTCTTCTTCAACTCCCTTCTGGCATCATAGTCAATCTGTACCCGTCCTGGATTCCCCTTTGGAGGCGGAATCCTCACATCCTTCCCCTTAGGTTGAAAAGCCTGTCGCTGGGGGTAAGGTGTCCGGGGTAAGACATCCTGTAAGTCCCGGGTCCTTCTAATAGCATCCTGAAGTGTGGTTGGTCTAGCGGATCTGACTAGACCCCGAAGTGGCTCTACTAACCCATTAACATACATGTAGATCCTTCGTGTTGTGGATAGATCTGGCACCATCACGGAAACCCTCAAAAAGTCCACAATGTAGGTCTCCTGGCTCCTTGTCTGTTTGAGCCTCGTCAGCTCAACAAAGTGTTGTTTCAGATCCCTCCGGTCAAACCTCTCCATCAATCTCCTGGTGAACTCGGCATATGTTGTCACTGTGGAATGCCTGAGTGTAACCATCCCATGGAACCACCAATCCTAGGCTTCACCATCCAAATGTAATGTTGCCACCTTGATGGCCTCTGCCTCTGACATCTGGTTAAGTTGGAAATAGATGTCTAACTTCCCCACCTAAGACCTTGCTAAGCTGTTTGATGAACCATCAAACGTAGACAAGTGGAATCTACTCGCTGTGCGGTGGGTGTCTCCATCGTGATAATGTTGGTGTCCTTTGTGATGGTCACGGGGTGTACTATCCCACTGGAGCTGAACAAAATCTCTGAATGAAAGAACATCTCTGAACTCCTACCCATAGGCTTGGTACTTTGCCAAATAATCGACCATATGACCGGGCTCTACCTCCCGCTGGGCTAGGGCCCCCGTGTTCGCTCCTAGGAAAGTGGGCATGGTAGAGCGTGTAGGCGCATGTGAGGCCATCTACGGAGTAATATCATGCTGAGTAGCACCCTACTCTGGAAAATAGTGAGATGTACCTGATCCCTCACCAACGTGGAAAACTTATGGGTTCTCACGCTGTCTAGCCTCCACTGCTGTGAATCTTTGCCCCATCACCTCAATCTACCTCGATAGATCGTACACTGATTTGAGGAGCATGTCCGCAAATATCCTCCCGTCCTCATCTGCCATCAGATCCTCCTGCTCTGCATCCACTACAGGCTCCTTTTGTTCTGCGTCCACCACAGGCTCCTCCTGTTCTGCGTCCACCACTGGAACACAGTCTCCCTCTCCGTAGGTATTCTCCAACCTACGCCCAGTGTCCCTGTCTCTCCTACCTCTATAACAGATGTAGGGTTTTTCCCGTGGTGTCATAGATTGTTAGCTCCACGGGCTGAGCTAGATTTATGCTCTGATACCACTGTAATATCCCATTTCAGAGATATTCCCCAAAACCTCAGTAACTCCAACCAAATACGCACAAATGATATAATAACCGAGAAACTCAAAATGATAAAAATAACAGTGGTGCAACATATAATAATATAAACATGAAATATAAGTAGATACTTGAGAAATGCAGAGAGAAATGCTAAGCCATTTTATTATACTGAGTAATGGAATGAGTACAGGAGGTGATCAGAAGGATGGCACCTCGACTTGCACCAGGGAAGTGAAGCAATACACTCAGAATAGGAAAGGAATGGCCTCTCTCTGAACTGCGTGGATGATGCTGGAGAACTGTTGTGCTGCTGCTACTGTTGGAAATCAAATGAGGATTTGGGGCTGTTCTCCTCCTGAGAAAATGTTGAAACTCTGGAATCCACCTCTCCTCAGAAAACCCAGAAAAAATCTAGAAAGCTTTTCTGAAATGGCCAACCCCCGAAAATCGCTCCTCTTGGGGAATCACGCAATCCCTCAAGGCCCTGCGCTGCCACTGAGTAGAATCCTCCAAAATACTGCCCAAAACTCTGCCAAACTCCTCCAATATATAAGAGCTGATCCCTTGCTCAATATCCCAGCTCAACTCCTCCACAAATCCTCAACCCAGAATTGCCCCCAGAAGAACTACATCCCTCTCTCTCAAGACTGCGCAGTCCTCCAATGCTCAGTTCCACCCAAATGCCAAAGATCAAAACTACTGCAAAAATACTGCTGAAAAATACCTTGCCCGAGTAGGCACTCGAAGTCCCCCAGAGCTAAGGGTGAGATTTCCAAACGGAGACACTCAGTGCACTAAACAGTGCTGCAGACAGGCTAAACAGCCAGTGTGCTCCAAGTCGAAGTGACTAGCTCAAATGCTCATAATCGAATGACAAAATGAGGGGGCTCCTCTCTCCTTTATAGCATTGGCCTCTCCCAATCCCAAGGCTCAACTCCTCCAACGTAATCCCCTCTTGCCATGTGTTCCTTTTCCATATGCGCAGTCCCTCCAAGTGTCTGTGTGGGCCCCATCTCTGCATGGTCCTTTGGCCCCCTTAGCTCCCCTTTAAGTCACAACTTTGTGCTACTAGGAAGTGACTTTGATTCTAAAGTGAGTTATGTCCCCTTATCCTCACCTTTTTATTTACAAATAACTATAGAAGGCAAAATTGAGCAAAATCGAATATTCTAATTAGCCATGGCTAATTAAGAATATTACACTATCCCTAAGTCAGTGTCTATCAGGTCGTGCACCCACCAAATGCTTCAACTGGAGCGTCTCCCTCTTGCCCATGAAACACTGTGTGTCATCCAACTATCTAGGGGGAGCCTCCCATGTCTTGTTACCTGCACTGAGGGCATCATGGGGCAGCAACCCAACCCTTAGCAACTGTAAGCCATGCTGGAGAGTGATAGGTATGTAAGTCCCCACGAGTATGACCAAGAGTCTGCATGGACACAGAAAGGTAATCCCATGGGTGCCCCTCTCTCTGTCCTAGTCCCGCTCAATGTTGCACGAAGCGGGAGCGAAGCGGAAGCGCGAAGCGGAAGCGCGGAGCGCGGAAGCGTCATTTTCCAAAAATCTAG
>APFE030237958.1:165181-212658 GCA_000404065.3 Pinus taeda
AAAATGAGAAGAGAATGGGGGCTTTATTCTTTTCTAAACTCACCCTAAACTCACCCTAACCCACCCCTAACCCACCCCCTCATGTTTAGTTAGGTTATTTAAAAAAAAAAATTAAAAAAAAATTAAGTTAAATCGCTGCCCTACGGGTTGCGCCTGGGTGGCGTGCGGGTGGCGTGCGCTTCCGGGCAGGTTGCGTGGCGCCACCCCATGCCCGAAGCGCCTCCGAAATCGCGCTTCCGGGGCAACGCCTCCTCAAATGGCAGGAATCGCCAAAAAAACACGGAATCGCGCCACCTGTTTTTTGGAAGCGCGCTTCGCCTATCGATTCTGGGACGCTTCGCTTCGAATCGCGCTTCGGGCTTAGGATCCAGGGGGGGGGGATTCCTGCAACTATGGTCCCAATGCCTTCTTTAGGCATGATACATGGAAAACATTATGAATCTTGCTGCCTTGCTGCAGCTCCAACTCATATGCAACCTGTGCAATCCTGCGTATCACCCTATATGGCCCATAAAAGTGGGGCTTGAGCTTTTCAGCCCCCTTCTGCTTCAGTGACGGTTGTCGGTATGGCTGTAATCGTAGGTAGACCAAGTCTCCTACCTCAAAATGTCTCTCCACCCGACCTCTGTCAGCATACAACTTCTACTGGTTCTGTGCTATAGCCATATTATCCTTGAGATCTCGGAGAATATCCTGACTCTCTTGGATCCAAATCTTGGCTCTCGGAGCCTTGCTAGCACCAAACATCATGTCAGTAAAAGATAAATGATGATATTCGTACAAAGCATAGAATGGTGACATATCGATGGACATGTGATGTGTAGTTGTAGCAGTACTCCCCCAGATGTAGCCACTTCAGTCATGCTTGCTGCTGCCCACTGACATAGTTACGCAAGTAGCCCTCCAGCCACTTGTTAACTATCTATGTTTGCCCGTTTGTCTGTGGGTGATAACTGGTACTCGGTGTCAACTCCGTCCCCACCAATCGAAAAAGCTCCTGCGAAAACCCACCCATAAAACGACTGTCCCTGTCACTGGTGATGGTCTTAGGAAGACCTTGTACCTATCATCCGCCACCTATCCATCCAGAACCTCACATGCAAATCTGTCCTTGGGGTACTCTACTAAGAGTCGAGCCATCCAGTCTGCGTCCAAGCTCATAAGAGACAACGTGGCTGGTCTACGTGAAAGGGCATCTGCTACCACGTTGTTCTTACCCTTGACATACTCAATGTCAAAGTCATATGCTTGGATCTTACTGATCCACTTCTACTACCTCTCTTGTAGCTGCTTTTGCTCCCAAAAAAAACCTGAGGCTATTGTGATCAGCTCTCACACTGAACCTGTTACCCACTAAATACTGCCGGAACTTGGCCAATGCTTGCATGATGGCCAGCATCTCCTTGTCGTATATAGAATACAACCTCTCGTGTGGAAGGAGCTTCCGGCTCTCAAAGGCTATAGGGTGACATGTCTGCATCAATACTGCGCCGATCCCCTTTCCCGACGCATCACACTCCAAAAAAAATGGCTGCGTAAAATTCGGCAATGCAAGCATTGGGCCGCTGCTCATGACCTCCTTGAGCCTGTCAAAGGCTCGCTGTGCTGTATCCGACCAACTGAATGCCCCTTCCTCGTCAGATCTGTCAGGAGTGCAGCAAGCTGTGAGAAACTCTTGACGAACTTCTGTTAGTAAGTACAAATTCCAATGAACCCTCGTAGTTCTGTCACGTTCCTCGGCTCCGGTCATTCTCTGATGGCCATGATCTTCTCCTTGTGGACCCTCACTCTGTCCACCCCTATGATGTGTCCCAAGTATAACATCTCCATAAACCCAAACTCACACTTGGAGAGCTTGGCATAGAATTGCTGATCCTCCAAGATGCACAGTATTGTCTCAATGTGCTGGAGATGCTCCTTCAAAGTCCTACTATAGATAAGGATATCATCAAAGAACACCAACACAAACTTCCTTAAGTGACTGCGGAAGATGTGATTCATGCAAGACTGGAATGTAGCTGGGGTGTTGGTTAGCCCGAAGGGCATCACCAAAAACTCAAAGTGCCCATAGTGACACCTGAAGGTGGTCTTGGGAATGTCCTGCTCCCTCACGCGAATCTGATGGTACCCAGATCTGAAATCAATCTTTGAGAAGAATCGTGCTCCTCTCAACTCATCGATCTTGGGTATCGGGTACCTGTTCTTCAGGGTCTTCTTGTTGAGGGCCCTGTAGTCAATGCACATCCTCAATGTGTCGTCCTTCTTCTTCACCAACACCACGGAAAAAGCAAAAGGGCTCGTGCTCGGACGAATGTGCCCAAGAGCCAGCAACTCCTAAATGGCCTGCTCAATCTCATCCCGATAGGCCTTGGGATGCCTATAGGGGGTAGTAATCACTGCCTGTATGCTCTGCTCAAGCTCAATGGTGTGCTCAAACCCCCGGTCTGGTCGTTGTCCCGGTGGAATCTCCCCAAACACTGTGGCATACTAGTCAAGGATGGCTTGTATCTCTGGGTGCACGTCTGCCCTGTAGTCCCTACCTTTGATGCATGCAGCTCCACTGCCCACTCTACGTCTCCCTTCAGGAAGACTGCCTCCATCCGATGAGCTGAAACAGTCTGAGGCGGGTATGTGTGTTGTCCCTGTATCTTCTCATGCCTCCCTGTCTTCTCATCATCCCACTCCATCTCTAGGGCCTTCCAATCTGTAGTGACCTTCCCTAGAGTGATGAGCCACTGAACACCCAATACTATGTTTTTGTCTGAAATATTGACCACGAAAAAGTAGTTAGTCAATGTGTAGTTTCCCATCGAACATAACGAGCACACACCATGGTCTGATCTCCTGGGACCAAAACTGAAAATCCATTGAAGCTCTCTGTTAGTATACCTCTCCGCTCAACCATCTGTGCATCGATGAAGTTATGGGTGGGCCCACTGTCAAACAAAACTGATACTCGCTGGCCACGTATCGTCCCCCATACACGCATCGTCAAATACTTGGGAACTCCTCGCAATGTTGCAAGGGCTCCTCTAATTGGTGCAAAAGCTGCACCACCTTCTGCTGGTAGTGGAGGCGGCAAGGGACCTTGCATAGCATGACTATCTCCTGCCTCCACATCATCCTCCTCATCCTCTGCCCACGGCTCCTAACAGGTGAAGCACAACCGCTTCTTCTTCAACTCCCTTCTGGCATCATAGTCAATCTATACCCATCCTGGATTCCCCTTTGGAGGCGGAATCGTCACATCCTTCCCCTTAGGTTGAAAAGCCTGTCGCTGGGGGTAAGGTGTCCGGGGTAAGACATCCTGTAAGTCCCGGGTCCTTCTAATAGCATCCTGAAGTGTGGTTGGTCTAGCGGATCTGACTAGACCCGGAAGTGGCTCTACTAAACCCTTAACATACATGTAGATCCTTCGTGTCGTGGATAGATCTGGCACCATCACGGAAACCCTCAAAAATTCCACAATGTAGGTCTCCTGGCTCCTTGTCTGTTTGAGCCTCGTCAGCTCAACAAAGTGTTGTTTCAGATCCCTCCGATCAAACCTCTCCATCAATCTCCTGGTGAACTCGGCATATGTCGTCACTGTGGAATGCCTGAATGTAACCATCCCATGGAACCACCAATCCTAGGCTTCACCATCCAATTGTAATGTTGCCACCTTGATGGCCTCTGCCTCTGACATCTGGTTAAGCTGGAAATAGATGTCCAACTTCCCCACCCAAGACCTTGCTAAGCTGTTTGATGAACCATCAAACATAGGCAAGTGGAATCTACTCGCTGTGTGGTGGGTGTCTCCATCGTGATAATGTTGGTGTCCTTTGTGATGGTCACGGGGTGTACTATCCCGCTGGAGCTGAACAAAATCTCTGAATGATAGAGCATCCCTGAACTCCTACCCATAGGCTTGGTACTTTGCCAAATAATCGACCATATGATCGGGCTCTGCCTCCCGCTGGGCTAGGGCCCCCGTGTCCGCTCCTAGGAAAGTGGGCATGGTAGAGCGTGTAGGCGCATGTGAGGCCATCTACGGAGTAATATCATGCTGAGTGGCACCCTACTCTGGAAAATAGTGAGATGTACCTGATCCCTCACCAACGTGGAAAACTTGTGGGTTCTCACGCTGTCTAGCCTCCACTGCTGTGAATCTTTGCCCCATCACCTCAATCTACCTCGATAGATCGTACACTGATTTGAGGAGCATGTCCGCAAATATCCTCCCGTCCTCATCTGCCATCAGATCCTCCTGCTCTGCGTCCACTACAGGCTCCTTTTGTTCTGCGTCCACCACAGGCTCCTCCTGTTCTGCGTCCACCACTGGAACACAGTCTCCCTCTCCGTAAGTATTCTCCAACCTACGCCTAGTGTCCCTGTCTCTCCTACCTATATAACAGATGTAGGGTTTTTCCCCTGGTGTCATAGATTGCTAGCTCCACAGGCTGAGCTAGATTTATGCTCTGATACCACTGTAATATCCCATTTCAGAGATATTCCCCAAAACCTCAGTAACTCCAACCAAATACGCACAAATGATATAATAACCGAGAAACCCAAAATGATAAAAATAACAGTGGTGCAACATATAATAATATAAACATGAAATATAAGTAGATACTTGAGAAATGCAGAGAGAAATGCTAAGCCATTTTATTATATTGAGTAATGGAATGAGTACAGGAGGTGATCAGAAGGATGGCACCTCGACTTGCACCAGGGAAGTGAAGAAATACACTCAGAATAACAAAGGAATGGCCTCTCTTTGAACTGCGTGGATGATGCTGGAGAACTGTCGTGCTGCTGCTACTGCTGGAAATCAAATGAGGATTTGGGGCTGTTCTCCTCCTGAGAAAATGCTGAAACTCTGGAATCCACCTCTCCTCAGAAAACCCAGAAAAAATCTAGAAAGCTTTTCTGAAATGGCCAACCCCCGAAAATCGCTCCCCTTGGGGAATCACGCAATCCCTTAAGGCCCTGCGCTGCCACTGAGTAGAATCCTCCAAAATACTGCCTAAAACTCTGCCAAACTCCTCCAATATATAAGAGCTGATCCCTTGCTCAATATCCCAGCTCAACTCCTCCACAAATCCTCAACCCAGAATTGCCCCTAGAAGAACTGCATCCCTCTCTCTCAAGACTGCGCAGTCCTCCAATGCTCAGCTCCACCCAAATGCCAAAGATCAAAACTACTGCAAAAATACTGCTGAAAATGCCTTGCCCGAGTAGGCACTCGAAGTCCCCCAGGGCGAAGGGTGAGATTTCCAAACGGAGACACTCAGTGCACTAAACAGTGCTGCAGACAGGCTAAACAGCCAGTGTGCTCCAATTCGAAGTGACTAGCTCAAATGCTCATAATCGAATGACAAAATGAGGGGGCTCCTCTCTCCTTTATAGCATTGGCCTCTCCCAATCCCAAGGCTCAACTCCTCCAATGTAATCCCCTCTTGCCATGTGTTCCTTTTCCATATGTGCAGTCCCTCCAAGTGTCTGTGTGGGCCCCATCTCTGCATGGTCCTTTGGCCCCCTTAGCTCCCCTTTAAGTCACAACTTTGTGCTACTACGAAGTGACTTTGATTCTAAAGTGAGTTATGTCCCCTTATCCTCACTTTTTTATTTACAAATAACTATAGAAGGCAAAATTGAGCAAAATCGAATATTCTAATTAGCCATGGCTAATTAGGAATATTACACTATCCCTAAGTCAGTGTCTATCAGGTCGTGCACCCACCAAATGCTTCAACTGGAGAGTCTCCCTCTTGCCCATGAAACACTGTGTGTCATCCAACTATCTAGGGGGAGCCTCCCATGTCTTGCTGCCTGCACTGAGGGCATCATGGGGCAGCAACCCAACCCTTAGCAACTGTAAGCCATGCTGGAGAGTGATAGGTATGTAAGTCCCCACGAGTATGACCAAGAGTCTGCATGGACACAGAAAGGTAATCCCATGGGTGCCCCTCTCTCTGTCCTAGTCCTGCTGATAACCCCATCGAAGACCTGACTCTACTGAGCAAGATGTCCCCATCCATACGGGGTGAGGTGCATCCAATGGTACGACTCCTTTCCCTCCATGGTGTAAACTCGCGCACCACAACACACCACCGTGCATCTACGTGCTTGTTGACAAACCACTACTCAACGCTACATGCTCCTACACACCACTGAATTCTGGGATCTAAAACTCAAATAGTACGTGTCGATCCGCACCCTATCGGTATCGCCTCCTCCATTCTCATATCACCGTACCTTATGATGCATGGGCCTTGCCTCTAAATCCTCCCTGAGAGACACAAAAAGAGAATCCCCGTATGTACCAGTGGCGATGCCACCACTGTGCGGTTCCTCAGTGACCCCTAAGTCCCAACTAACTGCTGAGAGTCCCTGGGCTCAAACAAGGGACTATCTGGTGGCCTGTTAATACCACCTCCAACAGATTCTTATGAAAGTATGATGATCATCTTATGATCCTATGTACGACCGTCATACCAAAACAACCTAGGGAGTCCACTCACAAATTAACCGGCCACTAGCACTGACTGAGACTCCCTTAACGATTGCTTGCACTCAACTGTTGGGTCATTGTAATGTTCCAAACGTAAACAAACAATGATATACAAATAAAAAACGATTCTCAACACAATTTTTTAAACAAACAACACATGCTCATAAAAACTCCAGAAGTAGAACTAGCTGAGCCATTATATTAATTAATGGAGCAGTAAAATAGTATGGATGAATGCACCTGGGCTTGCCTCAATGGCAAGCATAATAGAATCCAGGTAATGAGACAATGATATCAAGTACTGGAAAATGTCCGCTTCTCTAATGCTCTGTGCTACCCAGAAAACAACCCAGCGATAAACTCCACATCTGCTGCTCGGAAAATGCTACAAATTTCACCACAAGCTCCTTGACCAAAACCCACAAAAACCCAGAAATGGTTTGGCCCGATTGTGACCTCCCAAAATCGACCCCCAAAGGCACTGTGCAATCCCCAACAATTATGCAGTCTCTGCCTACCACACACTGCCTCTGCACTAGCCCAGGTAGTGCGAAAGTCACCCTGCCAAGCCAGAAGCTCAATCAACTCCCAAACTCTCCCAGATGGTTAAAATCCTTCCTAGCCTTGTCTCCGAAAAATCTCACATCAAATCTCCACTGCTAAGCACCACCAATGAACTTGGCCTCCTCTCCACTGTGTCCCCTAGTAGTACGCACAACTTGGAAGGGAATGCTACTACTGGGAATCAAAATTTGATCCTCCTCTTGAAGAAATGATGAAAAACTTCCTAGGGTGGCACTTGAAGTCCCCCGAAGAAAGGGTGAGTTCTTCACCTGAAGAACTTGTGCTAAACAACCATTGACTCGCCTAAGAAGCTCGAGCAACCAAAGAGAAATCGATAAACTCCAATAAGATGAATGAAATGAGTAGAGCTACCTTCCTTATATAGATTTAGTGGAGCACTTTTTCCCTCCATTTTCTATCCTTCGTGTGTCTATCACTAAGCCAACGATTTTCCCTCTCATGCAATTAGATCTATTGGCTTAGGAAGTGCTTATTTTCCTTGTGTGAACAAAACCAAACTAACTTACTTCTAACTCCTAAGTCTCCTAATAAAATCAAATGGGACTCATCACCTCCCAAATTGGCCCCAAAATGTAGAAATAAATCATGCTCCAAAATAATTTAGGAAGGGACATTACAGTCCTCCCCGCCAAAAATTACTTGTCCTCAAGCGATGCCTGAACAAGTGTCCTCTCTGACTGTTGATCACCACTGTAATCACCAATAATACCAGGGTCCCAAATGTACCATTGAGTCATCCCAATCTTAGCACTGTCCTGACATGAAGGAATCCCTCGATACCTGGGTCCCAAGCCATCCTAATCAATGTGAAGCACACCTTGCTCCACTTGCTATCCAACCAGATACAGGGACGAGAAGCCCTCCGCATACTAGCAATAAGTAAAGCATCATGATAATGTAGGACTCTACCCAACTCCCCATGAAATTTCCCTACTGAGTAGTCCATCTCATGCACTACAAGAGTAAACTCCTGAAGATGCAATCCAATCCTGGTGAAATTGAACCCTCGTCTCCCAGGCCTCCCCTTATCTCCTGTTGTCGATCACCCTGCCACATCGGTGAAGTTCCCCACACCATCAATGAATCACTTAAACCAAATGGAAGATCTGGATGACCCTCCCCTGTAGAAACCAGCTCACCTCTACGGGTAGTTGAACTGCGTAGCCTTGTTATGCTAGAATCCCCTGCTCATCGCAGAAGGAGCCTATCCAACTGACATTGTGACACTTTGGTCATGAATGACTACCTAGCATGCTCATACCTGAACCTCCTCTCCCATGACTCTCGGCCATAACCTATGTGATGATCGAGGCTAGGCCAATCTTGCCAAAGTGACTCAACAGTGCCAGCGCCTATCACTACATGGCTAGACCAAATCGTGAGCAATTCCCTTCATTAATGATTGTCTTATTACATTCATTCTTAGGGAAACTAGAACTATAGTCTGGTCCATTATCTCCGTCTGCACTCAGGATTTTGTCATATGTTGGTTGAATTTCAATTTTCAATTTTGCAAAATCTTGCCATCTTTTAGCAACGGTACGATCTATTGTCAACTGATTAGCACAAGCTAATGTGCATCTTTAACCATCCAAACTAATCTGTTTTGTGATGAGTTGAGTTTAGTCACTTAACTTCCTTTTCCAATTGAAGCAAGAAAAGCTTATTTTGGTTGCATTATTAATGACCATATATGCTAGTTTGTGATTGATTTGACAGTTCTATGTACAAAGAGCTTCTTTGTCGCTGGCAAGGCTATATTTGGGCATTAACATCAAGTGTGGATCAATGTAGCTGGGATTATTGACATCAACCTCTAAGTCTCCAACCTCGCAACAATGCTTATGAAGGAAGTGTTTTTCCTTTTGGAGCTCTTTGGCCTAAATGTTCGACATTTCTCATTAGAATGGGCAAGCTTCCTATGATAGGTGCCATATTTCTTCTTCCCACAGTGGCTAGAGGATATGGAATTGGTTTCTCCTTTGTTCTACCCAATATTGCTGGGCTGAGTGATTAGTAGAAAGAAAATGAGGACGAAATTCCCTTCATCTAAAAGAATTGAATGGTCTTATGTAACTTGGCTTCAATCTTGGAACCAATTTGCATAAAATGCTCCGAGGAGGAAATAGAAGAAACTCTAACTTATTTCTAATACTAGGGAACAACCCACAAAATAATTTTTTGTAGACTGTAGAGGGTATATTTTGGGCCCTTTGAGACTCTACCTTGAGTTGGGACAGAGATCCATATCTAGCTCTCCATTCCTATAAAGATCTGGTCTCCTTGGATCATTCTGGTCGAGGAAATATTGAGACCTTAGTTCCAACGTTTTTGGATCAAACATAGGAACAATTTTATGCTGGCCATCAGCATCAGTGTTGCGGACAGGGGGTTTTTTTATATGGGAAATTAAAGCTACACGAATATAATTTGTAGTTAGGAGAACAACCTCCTTTGAAGATCAATTATCATAACTATGAGCAATAAGAGAAAAATCTGGAAATGATTCTGCTCACTGTGTAGTTAATAAATTATGGGTTTGCAGAAGTCCTCTTGTATGCTTGGATATTGGTTAGTTCTTCCAACATGACAAGACTATTCATCTTCAATAAAGATGCCTTCAACAAATGGAATGGACCTTTCTGCCTTTGTTTCATATGGTTCACGAAACAGCTTGATAATATGATCAGCCTTCTTTTCTTCCTCGTTAGAGTCCATGTCATATGTAGGATGACTGTAAAAGCAAAAAATATAGGATCTTGCACTGTTATGTTCAAACTTAATAGGTAATACTGATTGGAGATGCACATCATTATGGGTGCCAAAGTTTCTACCATATTCAAAATCACAGATAGGAGTGTTGGTCTCTTGAACCTTAGGGGATCTTCAGGATTTCCCTTCATTAATGAGTGTCTTATTACTCTCATTCTCAGGGAAACCAGAACTATAGTCTGGTCCATTATCTCCATTTGCACTCAGGTTTTTGTCATATGTTGGTTGAATTTCAATTTTCAATTTTGCAAAATCTTGCCATCTTTTAGCAACAGTTTGATCTATTGTCAACTGATTAGCATAAGCTAATGTGCATCTTTTACCCATCCAAGCTAATGTGAGTGGTGATGAGTTGAAGTTGGTAACTTAAGTTCCTTTTCCGATTGAAGCAAGAAAAGGTTATTTTGGTTGCCATTATCAATTACCATATATGCTAGTTTGTGCTTGATTTGACAATTCTATGTACGAAGAGCTTCCTTGTTGCTGGCAAGGCTTTCTTTGGGCATTAGCATCAAGTGTAGATCAATGTAGCGGGGATTGTTGACATCAACCCCTAAGTCTCAAACCTCTCAATAATGATTAGAAAGGAAGTATTTTCCCTTTTGGAGCTCTTTGGCCTAAATGCTTGACATTTCTCATTGGAATGAGCAAGCTTCCTATGATAGGTACCATATTTCTTCTTCCCACAGTGGGTAGAGGATATGGAATTGGTTTCTCCTTTGTTCTACCCAATATTGATTGGTTGAGTAATTAGTAGAAAGAAAATGAGGACGAAATTCCCTTCATCTAAAAGAATTGAATGGTCTTATGTAACTTGGCTTCAATCTTGGAACCAATTTGCATAAAATGCTCCGAGGAGGAAATACAAGATGCTCTAACTTATTTTTAATACTAGGGAACAACCCACAAAAGAGGTTAGAATAGAGGGTATATTTTGGGCCTTTTGAGACTCTACCTTGAGTTTGGAGAGAGATCCAGCTCTCCATTCCTATAAACATCTGGTCTACTTGGGTCATTTTGGTCGAAGGAAATATTGATACTTTAATTCCAATGTTTCTGGATCAAACATAGGAACAATTTTATGTTGGCCATCAGCATTAGTGTTGCGGACAGGGGGCTGTTTTTTATGGGAAATTAAAGCTACCCGAATATAATTTGTAGTTAGGAGAAAAACCTCGTTTGAAGATCAATTATCATAACTATGAACAATAAGAGAGAAAACTTGAAATAATTCTGCTCACTGTGTAGTTAATAAATTATGGGTTTGCATAAGTCCTCTTGTATGTCTGGATATTGGTTAGTTCTTCCATTATGACAAGACTATTCATCTTCAATAAGGATGCCTTCAACAAATGGAATGGACCTTTCTTCCTATGTCTCATATGGTTCACAAAACAACTTGATAATATGATCAACCTTCTTTTCTTTCTCATCAGAGTCCATTTCATATGCAGGATGACTGTCAAAGAAAAAAATATAGGATCTTGCACTGTTCTATTCAAAGTTAATAGGTAATGCTGATTAGAGATGCACATCGTTATGGGTGCCGAGTTTCTACTATATTCAAAATCACAGATTGGAGTGTTGGTCTCTTGAACCTTAGGGGATCTTCAGGATTTCCCTTCATTAATGAGTGTCTTCTTACTATCATTCTCAGGGAAACTAAAACTATAGTTCTGGTCCATTATGTAATATTCCTAATTAGCTATGGCTAATTGGAATATTCGATTTTGTTCGATTTTTGCCTTCTATGGTTATTTGTAAATAAAAAGTGAGGAAGGGGGAACATAACTCACTTTAGAATAAAAAGTCACTTCCTAGGTAGCACAACGTTGTGACTTAAGGGGCAACCAAGGGGGCCAAAGGGGGACGCAGAAATGGGGCCCATGCAGACACATGGAGGGACTGTGCAGGAGGGAAGGAACACATGGCAAGAAGGGGAACACGTAGGAGAAGGTGAGCCTAGGGATTGTGAGACGCAGAGGCTATAAAATAGAGAGGAACCCCCTCATTTGGGATCATTCAGTTATGTGCATTTTGAGCTAGTCATTTTGACTTTTGAGCACGCTAGCTGTTTAGCTGGTCTGTAGCATTGTTTAGTGTATTGAGTGTCTCCGTTCGGAGATCTCACCCTTAGCCCCTGGGGACTTCGAGTGCCTGCTCGGGCAAGGTATTTCCATCGGTATTTCAGCAGTAGTTTTATCAGCGTTTCAGCAGCAGTTTCATCAGCATTTTGGAGGACTGCGCAACACTTGGAGAGGGACGCAGTTCTTTGTGGTTGTAGTGCTGGATTGGGGTTTTGCAGGTGGATTTATGCTGGGAGATTGAGCAGGGGTCCAACTCTTGTCTCATTGGAGGATTTTTGGCAGTGTTTCAGGCAGTGTTTCAGGCAGTGGCAGCGCAGGGCATTGAGGAACTGCGCAGAACCCCAAGAGGGTGTTTTTCGGGGGTTGGCCATTCCAGGAAAGCTTTCTAGGTTTTCTGGGTTTCTTGAGTAGAGCCCGAATCCAGAGTTTCAGCTATTTCCAAGGAGGTGAGCAGCCCCAAATCATCATTTGTTTCCTAGCAGCAGTAGTAACACAGCAGTAGCAACACAGTAGCAACATCTACGCAGAGAGGCCATTCTTGTCATTCCAAGAGTATTTCTTCACTTGCCTTGTGCAAGTCGAGGTGCCATCTGTCTAATCACCTCTTGTACTCATTTTATTGCTCAGTGTATTAAAATGGCTTAGCATTTCTCGCTGCATTTCTTGTGTATCTGCTTATATTTCTGGTTTACATTATTATGTGTTGTTCCACTGTTATTTTATCACTTCTGGGTTATTATATCATTTGCACATATTTGGTTGGAGCTTTGCTAGGGTTTGAGGAATATTCTGGGTTAGGAATATTATAGTGGTATCAGAGCATAGATCTGGCTCGGCCTGTGGAGCTAGCAATCTATGACACCAGGGGAAAAACCCTACGTTTGTTACAGGGGTAGGATATACAGAGACACTGAACGTAGGTTGGAGAATATCTACGGAGAGGGATATTTGTGTTCCTGTGGCAGATGCAGAACAGGAGAAACCTGTGGTAGACGTTGAACAGAGAGAGTCGGTAGTGGACGCAGAGCAGATGGCAGATGAGGATGGGAAGAGATTTGCGGACATGCTCCTTAAATCTGTGCAGGGTTTGTCGAGGCAGATTGAGGTGATGGGGCAGAGATTCACGGCAGTAGAGGCCAGACAGCGTGAGAGCCCACGAGTTTTCTAGATTGGTGAGGGATCAGGTGCATCCCATCACTTGCCAGAGCAGCGTGATACTGCGCAGCAGGGGGCCTCACATGCCCCTACACGCTCTACCATGCCCACTTTCTTAGGAGCAAACACGGGTGTCGTAGCCCAGCAGGAAGTAGAGCCCGGACATATGGGTGATTATTTTGCAGAGTACCAGGCCTATGGGCAGGAGTTCAAGGAAGCCCTCTCATTCAGATATTTTGTTCAACTCCAGTGGGATAGTAGACCCCGCGACCATCACAGAGGGTATCAGAATTACCATGATGGCGACACCCACCGTGCAGCGAGTAGATTCCACTTGCCTACATTTGATGGCTCATCAAACAGTCCGGCAAAGTCTTGGGTGGAGAAGCTGGACATTTATTTCCAACTTAACCAGATGTCGGACGCTGACGCCATCAAAGTGGCAACATTACATTTGGATGGCGAGGCCCAGGATTGGTGGTTTCATGGGATGGTTACACTAGGGCACTCCACAGTGATGACATATGCCAAGTTTACCAGGAGACTGATGGAGCGATTTGATCAGAGGGACCAGAGCAGCATTTCGTTGAGCTGACGAGGCTCAAACAAACAGGGAGCCCAGAGACCTACATCGCAGATTTCTTGAGGGTCTCCGTGATAGTGCCAGACCTATCCATAGCACGGAGGATCTATATGTATGTTGAGGGTTTAGTAGAGCCACTTCGGGGTTTAGTCGATCCACTAAACCAGCCACACTCCAGGACGCTATCAGCAGGACCCGAGACTTACAAGATGTCTTACCCAGGACCCGGACACCTTACCCCTAGAGACAGACTTTTCAGTGTAAGGGGAAGGATGTGAGGATTCCTCCTCCAAAGGAGAATCCAGGATGAGTACAGCTTGATGACAATGCCAGAAGGGAGCTGAAGAAGAAGCGGTTGTGCTTCACCTGTCAAGAGCCATGGGCACCAGGACATAGATGTGCTACTGGCAAAGCACATTTTATTGAGATCTTTTCCGAGAGCAGTGGAGAAGAGGATGACGAGGAGGATGTGGAGGCAGGAGATAGCCATGCCATACAGGGGCCTTTGCCACCTCCACCACCACCAGCAGGTGGTGCATCTTTTGCACCCACTGGAGGGGCCCTTGCAGCGTTGCAAGGAGTTCCCAAGTATCTGACGCTACGTGTACGAGGAACAGTACGTGGCCAGCACGTATCAGTTTTGGTTGATAGTGGGGCGACCCACAACTTCATCGATGCACATATGGTTGAGCGGAGAGGTATTCAGAGTCCAGACAGAGAGCTTCGATAGGTTTTCAGTATTGGTCCCAGGAGATCAGACCATGATGTGTGCTCGTTATGTTCCAGAGCTTTCAGTGACGATGGGCACCTACACATTGATTGACCACTTTTTCGTGGTCGATATTCTGGACACCAACATGATACTGGGTGTTCAGTGGCTTATTACTCTAGGGAAGGTCACAACAGATTGGAAGACCTTAGAGATGGAGTGGGATGATGAGAAGACAGGGAGGCATGAGAAGATACGAGGACAACACACATATCCACCTCAGACTGTGTCGGCTCATCGGATGGAGGTAGTCTTCCGCAAGGGAGACATAGAGTGGGCAGTGGAGCTGCGTGCATCAGAGGCAAGGACTACAGGACAGACGGTACATCCAGAGATCCAGTCCATCCTTGATCGGTATGCGATAGTGTTTGGAGAGATTCCACCAGGACAGCCATCGGATCGGGGGTTTGAGCACACTATCGAGCTTGAGCAGGGCATCCAAGCAATGATCACCACCCCCTATAGGCACCCCAAGGCCTATCGGGATGAGATTGAGCGGGCCATCCAGGAGTTGTTGGCGCTTGGGCACATTCGACCGAGCACAAGTCCTTTTGCTTCTTCTGTGGTGTTGGTGAAGAAGAAGGACGGTACATTAAGGATGTGCATTGACTATAGGGCCCTGAACAAGGAAACCCTGAAGAACAGGTACCCCATACCCAGGATGGATGAGTTGAGGGGAGCACGATTCTTCTCAAAGATTGATTTGAGATCTGGGTGCCATCAAATTCACGTGAGGGAGAAGGATATTCCCAAGACCGCCTTCAGGTGTCACTATGGACACTTTGAGTTCTTGGTGATGCCTTTTGAGCTAACCAACGCCCCAGCTACATTTCAGTCCTGCATGAATCACATCTTCTGTAATCATTTGAGGAAGTTTGTGTTGGTATTCTTCGATGATATTCTCATTTATAGCAGGACTTGGGAGGAGTATCTCCAGCACATTGAGACAGTATTGTGTATCTTACAGGAGTAGGAGTTCTATGCCAAACTTTCCAAGTGTGAGTTTGGGTTGACGAAGATGTTGTATCTGGGACACATCATAGGGGTGGACGGAGTGAGGGTCCACGAGGAGAAGATCAGGGTCATCAGGGAATGGTTGGAGCCTAGAAACGTGACGAAACTTCGAGGATTCATTGGCATTTGCACTTATTACCGGAAGTTCGTCAAAGGTTTCTCATAGCTTGCTACACCCTTGATAGATTTAACGAAGAAGGGGGCATTCAGTTGGTCAGATACAGCGCAGCGAGCCTTTGACAGGCTCAAGGAGGTTATGAGCAACTGCCCAGTGCTTGCGTTACCAAATTTTACGTAGCCATTTGTCTTGGAGTGTGATGCGTCGGGAGAGGGGATCGGCGCAGTATTGATGCAGGGAGGTCACCCTATAGCATTTGAGAGCCGGAAGCTCCTTCCGCACGAGAGGTTGTATTCCATATATGACAGGGAGATGCTGGCCATCATGCATGCATTGGCTAAGTACTGGCAGTATTTGGTAGGCAACAGGTTCAGGTTGAGGACTGATCACAACAGCCTCAAGTTCTTTTTGGAGCAGAAGCAGCTACAGGAGAGGCAATAGAAGTGGATCAATAAGATCCAAGCATATGACTTTGACATTGAGTATGTCAAAGGTAAGAACGATGTGGTAGCAGATGCCCTTTCACATAGACCAGCCACGTTGTCTCTTATGAGCTTGGATACATATTGGAGGGCTTGACTCTTAGTAGAGTACTCCAAGGATAGGTTTGCATGTGAGGTTCTGGATGGGCAGGTGGTAGATGACAGGTATAGGGTGGTCGATGAGATCATCTACTACAGGGACTGGACCTTTTTGACTGAGGGGTCTCAGCTCAAGAAGGAGATACTCCAGTCATCACATAATTCCCCATTGGCAGGACATCAGGCTTTTACCAAAACCTACAGGGCCATTAGGGAGAGGTTCTCATGGAAGGGCCTCAAGGAGGACGTACTCCAACACATCCGGGAGTGCAATGTTTTCCAGAGGAACAAGGGAGAGATGAGCCATCACACAGGTTTATTGCAACCTCTTCCCATTCCAGAGGGGAAATGGGAGAGTATTTCGATGGATTTCATCACAGGGTTGCCCATGGTACAGGGCAAGGATTGTATCTTTGTCGTCGTTGATCGACTGACGAAGTACGCACATTTCTTTGCCATATCCGCACACTATAAAATAGTACAAGTGGCCGAGTTGTTCTTCAGGGAGATCTTCAGGCTACATGGTCTTCCTAAGACCACCGTCAGTGATAGGGACAATCGTTTCATGGGCGGGTTTTGGCAGGAGCTTTTCCGATTGGTGGGGATGGAGTTGACACCGAGTACCAGCTATCACCCACAGACGGACGAACAGACGAAGATAGTTAACAAGTGGCTGGAGGGCTTCTTGCATAACTATGTCAGTGGGCAGCAGGGAGCATGGCTGAAGTGGCTGCATCTGGGGGAGTACTGCTACAATACTTCACTTCACATGTCCATTGGTATGTCACCATTTTATGCCTTATATGGGTATCATCCTTTATCTTTTGTCGACGTGATGTTTGGTGATAGCAAGGCTCCTAGAGCGAAGATTTGGATCCAGGAAAGTCAAGATATCCTCTGAGCTCTCAAGGATTACATGGCTACAGCGCAAAACTAGCAAAAGTTGTATGCTGACAGGGGTCGGGTGGAGAGGCAGTTCGAGCTAGGGGACATGGTCTACCTACGATTACAGGCATATCGACAGTCATCACTGAAGCAGAAGGGGGATGAGAAGCTCAAGCCCCGCTTTTATGGGCCATACAGGGTGATACGCAGAATTGTACTGGTTGCATACGAGTTGGAGCTGTCCCAAGGCAGCAAGAATCATGACATTTTTCATGTATCATGCCTGAAGAAGGCGTTGGGGCAGCAGGTGACCGTAACAGATGACCTACCACCCATGGATGATGAGGGGCATTTGGTATTGCAGCCGAAGGTTATCATTGACACTAGGGAGAGGCAGTTGCGGAGCAAGAAGGTCCAGGAATTCTTGGTGAGGTGGAAGAATTTGCCGGATGAGGATGCCACTTGGGAGAGTGAGAAGATCTTACAGCATCCATCACTTCAATTGCTTGAGGACAAGCAACATTTTGCCGGGGGACACTGTAATATTCCTAATTAGCTATGGCTAATTGTAATATTTTATTTTGTTCGATTTTTGCCTTCTATAGTTATTTGTAAATAAAATGCGAGGAAGGGGGAACATAACTCACTTTAGAATAAAAAGTCACTTCCTAGGTAGCACAATTTTGTGACTTAAGGGGGAACCAAGGGGGCCAAAGGGGGACGCAGAAATGGGGCCCACGCAGACACATAGAGGGACTGTGCAAGAGGGAAGGAACACATGGCAAGAAGCAGAACACGCAGGAGAAGGTGAGCCTAGGGATTGTGAGAGGCAGAGGCTATAAAATAGAGAGGAACCCCCTCATTTGGGATCATTCAGTTATGTGCATTTTGAGCTAGTCGTTTCGACTTCTGAGCTCCCTGGTTGTTTAGTTGGTCTGTAGCATTGTTTAGTGCATTGAGTGTCTCGTTCAGAGATCTCACCCTTAGCCCCAGGGGACTTCGAGTGCCTGCTCAGGCAAGGTATTTCCATTGGTATTTCAGCAGTAGTTTTATCAGCATTTCAGCAGCAGTTTCATCAGCATTTTGGAGGATCAGTTGCTAAGTCTTCTCGAGTGATTGAAACATTGGTATAAAGTTGTTTCCTACCCTCCTGCTGATATTCCTCCTTTGCATTCAAGACCTTTTCTCATACTATCAATCATTTGGAAATTTGGATTGTTTTCAAGGGGGAATCAAATGAAGAGAAAAGTAGCATATCCCTGTCCAAGTGTAGCAAGCCAGCTGAGCAAGCCAAAAATTTTGTAGGAAATTGTTCTTTGTCTTCTTCAACAGGGTGGTCATTAACATTGCGTCAAAATGATTATGTCATGTCCCTTCTTAAACACATTTGTAACAGGGTGCTACTACACAATTTTGGCTAAGGATGAGAACCCATCATTTTTGACTTAGGGACTTAGGAGGCAATTCGACTTTATTTGGTTGCTAGTGGAATGTGGGGGCCACCCACATGGGAGTTCGAATTGGCCCATTCGAATAGCTTGGAGGGAAAGTTGAATAGGTGGATGGAGGGGACCACATGAGGCTAGGGAGGCCCAAGGAGTTATAAGGAGGGAGCAGCTCTCATTTTGGATTGATTCTTACACCTTGCAATCAAAATTACTTGACTGTTCGCTCTGCTATTTAGCTGAGTCAATCGATTGTTTAGCCATGAATCTCTCAAGTGGGAGATTCAACCTCTACTTCGGGGGACCATCCGTGTCCACCCTAGAGAGGCAACTCCATGACTATTTCAGGAGTTCTAGTAGTGTGTTACAACACTACCATTCAACCACAACAGGGAGTGTGTATTTCTGGCTAGTTGGAGAATATGCAAGGGGAGTTTGGAGCTATCAGTGATCAAGCATTTGCCGGGAGAGTTAGAGGATTTGGAGCACAGCAAAGGGGCAACCTTTCTTGCGAGTTTGATGCTAGCAGAGCCAGCATCCCAATAGTCCGATTTATAATTACCTTGGCCTGGGCAAAGAGCCATCACTAGGCTCATGCGAGAGTTGGAGGAAGGAATTGTAGAGTTGGAGCTAGCCGGGAGAAGTAGGAGATCACTTGCAGGGCCATTTGAGGAGGATTCCTAGAGTTGGGAGAGCATAGATTGATAGGATCAGTCACAACAACAAAATTTGAAATTGGAGGACGACCAAGCTGTGAAGGGTCAATTTTTGAAGCTTGGAACCAAGGGAAACTCTTTCTAGTTTTTTCTGGGTTTTGGGAAAGGATTACATTACTAAATTTATAGAATTTTCTGGGTAGATCTAATGGGTCAAATAGGGGTCCCAACTCAGCGAACGGCTAGAGGAGCTCACTGGAATTTGGGCCAAAATTTCGAGGTCAACATTTGGCCAATTCCTTCGTGGATTTTTCAGGGTTTAGGCCAAGGAGAAAGGAACTGAAATCTCATAATTTTCTGAGCTCGGGAAGCAGTGATTCCAGCCCTTCGAACTCAACAGACAAAACAGTTTTCCGGGGTAGCGTAATTCAGTTTGGTGCAGCAGTTGTAGCTGCCTTCAGTTCAGCATTTTCTCACCTGGGTTTTGTTAAGCATGTCCATTGAGACAAGCCCAGGTGCACCATTCTATTTTACTATTGTATTTGCTCCTGAAGAAGTAATAAAATGGCTCAACAGTGCTCTATTTCTAGTGTTTCCATGGCTGCTTAATGTATATTTCGTTTTTCTAGTTGCTGGATTGTTTGCATGCTTTGTATATCACTTACATTCCTGTTTAGGAACATTACAGAGTATTGGCTAGACTGAAGCATCCCACTGTTTGCAATTCAAAATATGTCTTAGGAATATACCTCTTTATCTCTACCACATTCATCAACGGCATCAAAATGCAGTGTAGATGTTATATTTCTGTTTTTCTCAAGCTCAGAATGTAATTTTGAGCTGCGAAATGTGTTTCCATAAATGCTGATAGCTATATTACCCTCACTTACCCTTCTACATGATCTATTTATATACATATTTATGAGGGTGTCCTATTATTTTATTCTTCTTTGCTTCATTTTACCCTAGATTTAGCTTTGGCATTTTCTAGAAGTTGCATTTGCACTCCCACATGTACTTGTACTACTTAGGAGAGGCCTTCATCACTGGTCGAGTTAGGAGAGGCAATCGACACTCATAGCAAAGGCCTTTGCCCAAATTTGATTGCGTCCCTTCTAGTTTCAAAATTTAAAACAAAGTTATTCTCAAGAAGGAAAAACAGAGATGATTGGTAAGCAGATTGTTTTTCTCCTCCTTTGTTGTTTGGTGTTTGTATTCTGGCCTATATTTTGCTTATTCTGGAGTACATTTTATATATATTTTTTTTTCCTCAGGAAGCAATTTTCCAGTTGAACAGGATTGGGGGAAAAAGGTTGGTAGCATTTTGTAGTAATAAAAAGCATTAATTTCATCCCTTTAGAACATACTCTCGAGTTCACCAGCAAACTCCAGGAAAAACTCCTTGTCGTGTGACTAATAACTAGTATGGATGGCAAGAAGTTGCAAATATTCAGTTTGTCTACAAAATACAACCAATCAATAGGAAACAAAGCCGTTTGAGAATAGCGACATTAGCAAAAACATCTGTACGTTTCCTTAGTACAATAAGGTATGTCTTATGGATCTGTTTTGATAGGTTTTTGCATTTCTATTGATGATGCAAAGTATTGAGTTCCTGGGAATATGAAAACCATTTAGCTCCTAAATTGTGGGAATGTAAAGAAAGAAGACAACAAAATCCATACAAAAATGAAAGGACAGGAAAAAATGAAGAAGCTAAGTTGACAGGTTTGAAATTCGAATTCTAGGTTCTACTAAATTGCTAATAAACTATGTTGCACGGTTATGTCTAGGCACAGGTACAGTAAGGTGAAAACTTACTGAACAAAGATTATTGGGGTATGGTAACTTTCGTTTACAAAGGTGGAGAACATCAAGGTGCAGCTGTGATGGGTATGGGTACATCTCATTGCAGGATAGAAGTTGTAACCATACTAATAAATAACAACCATAAATTCTGGACTTTAATGTGTTCTTACAAACAAGATACTGAAGAGTTGCATGAGTATGGTGAGCATTTTATGTCAAACTCAAAATAGTCTAAGACTCTACCAACCAACAAATTTTTAAGATTGTAAATCTACATGAACTCTAAGATTCCACATTCACATGTCTATGTTTAGAATACCTGGTTCTCTTGGTACTCATAGGTGAGGGCTTCCTGTCCTCAAGGCAATTCTTCTCTTCTCCTTAATATTCATCTTGCTGTGATCCCTTGAGTGACTATCCATTACAGTGAATCTTTTAATATTCAACCTAGCCACTGACCTTTTCTCTTGGCTCCATCACAAAATTCGACAAGTTGTCCATCTACAAAAAACTAACCAGTCCTTCAACCAATTGGACTCTAGCTGGTTTGCTGCGGAGGGTGGCATTTCTTGAAGCTGAAAAACCAACATCTCCATTGAGAAGTAATCGACCTTAAGCAGTCAGTCTTTGTAATGAAAACACAAGATAATTTCATTTACAGAAATCAATTGAGGATCCCCCTATGCTCCAAAAAAAATTCTGAGCATTAAAAATTTACAGGAAGAATGAAACTACAGCAGGCCATTTTTAAATAGAAGAAAGAAATATAACAGGAAACACATAATTAAAATCCAATACTTCTCTTTAACCTCATCTACATCACTAGAATCAGATTGCATCCCTTGAGGTGCCTTCGGCACATCTGAAAATGGGCTTAGGAAGCCTTCAAACCAAACAAACCAAACAAACCTATATCAACAATACTTTTCTTTAACCTCATCTACATCACTAGAATCAGATTGCATACTAGAAATGAATAGTGACTCTCATACAAATTGTTAATTAAGAAACGCATATATTTTATTCTTTTTATACTTTTTCAACCCCCTATACTGGTAACCTTGGCATTGATAAACTCAGCAAGTTTAACTTGCAATTTTTTCCTACATTATAACTTAGTGTTGCAGTATTTCATGTCATCTCAACAGAAACCTGAAGCCCACCATGCTTATGAATCTAAGCATTGTAGTGTTATGGTAGACTAAATGTCTTGCCTTGCCTGCTGGACATGTTTCTTCTCAACAATTCTTGATCCTGTAACAACATTGCCTGTTGATATGGCACAAATTCTTCACCTCTAGGAATTACCATCAACTAACTGGTCAGACTTCCCAATAGAAGACTTCAAACCATCCCTTTTGCAAGTGCAACCACACTTTGGATGAGAGTCTTACAAGCTTATTTGTACTTGTCAGATTTGCCAAAATCACCCCAAAAACTTACAACCGATGATTGCTGCTCTTTCTCATCCTTGTTTCCTGGGTTATGGAAATGCTACCGTGCCACTTAATGAAGTCATAAATGGAGGCAAATCAATTCAATGGATCATGGCTCTAGAGCAAAACATTTGTAATATTGAAACCAAAACATTGGCAATGCATTGGTTTTAGGTCTGGCAAACCCACAATTGTTGTTTGAGATTGAAGTTGGTCTCTCACCAATTCATAGTGCCTTTTGTGATTAATGGATCTGTATGAAATTTACCTTAGTCATCACCAAGGCGTATATATACAACATGTCATGAAAACTGCCATTTCTTCATGTTATCTTGCAAGCTATGCTATTGAAAATTTGAAGGGTTTGAATTACTATCTCCCAAATGTCGCACAGGCTCCTTCCAAGTTTTCCTAAAAATTATACATCCAAATAACCAATGACCAAAAGTATGGGTAATGGTCTCAAGACATCACATCAATATATAAATGTTGTTGAAGCACTCCATAAGTTAAATGGCATAATTAACAAATCATGCAATCCTTGCATTATTTTGAAAGTAGTCTTCCAAGTATCATGCTACCCACAAAAATAGATGGAAAACAGAGGTACAATATCTAGGAATAACCAAATATCAAGAAAAGTGTACTTACTTTCGTTCCAAGAATTTATATATGCTACAGACATTAGGAAAATTAACAATTTAATATAACATCGAGCAATCAGTGGTCACCCATGTTGTTCTGCTTCAATAAAATGTTTTTCAAATTTTTCCTTAACTTTGTCCCTGGTCATTTATTCCAAATAATAGAGTAATTATGATGCAGCGTTTCCACATTCAGACAATTTCCACATGCATACGCTATCCCAAAGCAATTTCTTATTTATAAAAGGCCTCCAAGACACACAACCTTGACTTAATAATCATTCATGTCAGAGGCAACATTGTGCAGCTCTTCACAAAGGGAAAGACTGTTCCAAATTGAGTACAAGTAAAACTATATTTTAGAATTGTTCTATCTTTGGAAACAATGGAGAAATTCCATAATTATAATTGACATAAAATATAGAATCACTTAAAATCATCTTAACTGGGATAAAGTTACATGCTATCATGAACAAATAATACAATCTTTTTTACAGGATCTAAGAACTTAGATCGTTGAACTTTGGAGGGGAACAAGAACTGCTTCATATCACCTCCTTTTGACCAAGTGCTCCCAACCAATCTCTTTACCACAGTCACCACACATAACTTTACCAAGGAGCTTCACTTCACTTCGAAGCGGGAGATTTGCATGACTCTTGTTATTACATTTCTGAGTCGTATTCTGTACTGGGCAATGTCACAGCTGTACAATCTCTGCTCCATAGGATGAATCTTGTTATTAGATTTCTGGTTTATGCCCTGTACTGTAACTCTGTCTGCACTGTTGAAACTTTGGTCATTAGCATGATTCCTGTTACTCCTACAAGTGTTTTCCAAAATAGCTTTAGCATACCCTCAAAATTCATGGTAAACTGACAAGTGGTATAGTGGTTTGATATCTAAAATACATGAATAGTATGATAAGCATAATACTGTAGCTTTGAGGTTATGCATGGCTAGTCATACTAATTGGTATGTCTTCCCAAAGCGTCAGTAGCAGCATTTGCAATAGCAGCTTCTCAAATTATTGGAGCTCTTTTGATGCTGAGATCCATTCATCATGAAGGACACAATCCGTTCTCTCTATGCATTTCTTCAATGAAGGAACAACTGTAAGTTATTCATCTTGCTAGTCCAGTACTTCTAAAACTGATGTCTAAGGTGGCATTTTACACATTTATTACATACATGGGTACTTCCTTGGGAGAAATGACACTTTTCGCGCACTAGGTCATGATTGGGATCTATTTTATGTGCATTGTTTCTGGAGAACCTTTGGCACAAACAGCTCAATTATTCATGCCTAACTTGATTTCTAATGTTAACTACAACATAAGCATGGCACAATAGTTGCTTCACTCACTACTCATTGGAACAACATTTGTATTTTCATTAGGATGTATTTCTAGAACAATGCCATAGTTCTTCCCCCAAATATATACAAGAGATGCAACCAATATTAATCAAATGTGAGGAGTAATAGTGCACTGTTTTCTTAGAATGTTGATTACACCACCCACACTAAGCCTAGAGGGAACATTATTGGGAGCAAGAGATTTGAAATACCTTAGCTTTAGCATGGTGCCATGCTTTTATTATAGGGTGCATTTCACTTCCACTCTTAAACAACATCGGTTTTTTTCTCTTGGGAAGCTGGTGGAATGTTTTCCTTACACAACAACATGCATATTGATGCTTGGTCTCTAGGTTCAGAGGTCCCTGCGCAAAGGCTTAATTAGTGGATGATGTTGCAAAAATACTGAACTTGGACAACCATCACAAGGCAATTCCTCAGCCCACAATCTTTCCGTCCCTGACATATGGAATATAAACATTTAGCCCTTGACATGTCCAGGGTCAATTGTTTTAGGTGCAGTTGTGGCTGAAACCAGACTCCATCCTAAGGAATACTGGAGCAATAATATAAAATTAGATTTTACCCATTGTGAACTCTCTCACCTCTGAAATACTACAGCAACATGGCATTGGTCATTTTCTTAGTTTTCCTAAACAGAAGCTTGAATTCCAGTTTTGCCTGTTTTCTTTTTCTGTCTCTATTATTTGATAATACTTTCCATGTTTTTTTATTGAATCACTGAAAACTTATTTGTTTTCTATTCTGATTCTTTTATATTCCCTAATTATCAAGATTCGATAATAATCACTTTATTGGACTTGAAAAGCTTTGTTTTGATTCATTGTCTACTTTGTTGTAGATTTTGTTTTCACAGATAGGTACTTTCTAGGAGCAGCTACAAGTGGTATTGGAGAAACCCTTTTTGTCTATTCAAAGGAACTTCCAAATACTTGGGAGGACTGATAATCCAAGCAAATAAAAGTGTGGTAATGTTCATTCAATGTGATCTGGAGAAGGTCATCGATGATATATATTCTGCATGGATTGTACTAATATGTCTAGAAAGACAGAAACTCAAGAAACTGGATATTAAGAACTAACATTAGAGGCAAAAAGTAATGGGGTTTATGGATGCAAATTATTGGATATACATGGAAAAATGGTTGAGTGATTAACAAAGGTCCTGACCAAGTTCTCTTTAGAAGAAAAATAGCATCCTGAATTTTTTAATGGCTGGTCTTTATTGCCTTAGAGTTCTGTTAAAAAATCAAACATATTTTCATTATGGATCATACCATGTGACGAAGACATTTTACTGCTATCATAAATTCAGAATGGAATGAGTTGCATTTATATCATCACTATTTCCACCTAATGGAATGAGTTGCATTTATATCATCACTATTTCCACCTAAAGAGGGATGACGACTTTAGTGGAGGCTAGTAGACTATGATATGATGCACTTGGTGACAGATTTTTCCCTTTCTACATATTCTGATACATGTTCTTCCATAGAGGAGCATCTTCTGATGTATTTCACACTTCCCTGGGAAAAACTACATATTTGAAGGTGTTTCTCACTGCTCGGCGCCATCTCACATTACACGAGTCATTTCTACATATTTGGAGGCAAGACTCATCTTCTAGTGGGATTTACAAAGTAATGGGGATGTTTATATAGATCATCATGTATGAGATGGTGGCAAGTGACATTTAAAACTCTTCTTTGAAGGTCAAAGATACATCTTATGAGGAGCACCCATCATCTTAGAATTTTTTGGAGTGTCACATGCACCAAAGAAGAGGAACACTCCAATACAGAAAGTCTCTATGGGTTTTCAAAGAAAATAAAGGCATGATGAAATGCCATCGTACCTTATTTGAGAGAATTCCCTAGCTAGAGAGAAAACACAGAAACCTATGCATTATTTAAAGAAGGATTATAGCATACATGGTACCTATGCATTATTTAAAGAAGGATTATAGCATAATTTGAGGAGCACTCCACCTTGTCTTGAGTTCTCTTGCTATTTTGTTAAGAGTAAACTTCTAGATGATCATTCTTGAAGACCACCCAAGTGAGGAAGGTGACACACGCTAGCAAGAAAGTATCTAGGACATTCCCCAATCCTAAAGAAGAACCTCTATGAGCGCTCTCCTTCAAGGATCCTTCTAGACCTTATGTATATTTTAGAATTGTGTTTTGGAGGAAAAGGGGAATCCATAATTTTGTAGAGAATTCATCATAATATTTTCTTAGAAAGTGGTTGATGAAAGAAGCTACAAAAGGAGGAGCACTTCTCATTTGCGAGGCATGGCTGGATGAATGGGATTTTACCTCCAAGCTTAATTGTAGATCTCTTCATAGAAAGAAGTTAAGGGTCAAGTTTAACGTAGGGTTTCTGCATTTCTTCATTCTTTTGCATGGATGACGAGGATTTTTCAAGTATTTCCATTGTATGTTGTTGCTGGAATATTATTTGTAGAAGGGAATTATTGCTCCAATAAGAGGATATTAAGGCTAAGGTAAATGTAATATTCCTAATTAGCCATGGCTAATTGGAATATTCGATTTTGTTCAATTTTTGCCTTCTATAGTTATGTGTAAATAAAAAAGTGAGGAAGGGGGATATAACTCACTTTTAGAATAAAAAGTCACTTCCTAGTAGTACAACGTTGTGACTTAAAAGGGAGCCAAGGGGGCCAAAGGGGGACGCAGAAATGGAGCCCACGCAGACACATGGAGGGACTGCGCAGGAGGGTAGAAACACGTGGCAAGAGGAGAATCACGCAGGAGGAGGTGAGCCTTGGGATTGAGAGAGGCAAAGGCTATAATAGAGAGAGGAGCCCCCTCATTTTGATCATTCCGGTTATGAGCATTTGTGATAGTCATTTCGACTTAGAGCACGCTGGCTGTTTAGCTAGTCTGCAACACTGTTTAGTGCATTGAGTGTCTTCGTTCGAAGATCTCACCCTTAGCCCCAGGGGGCTTCGAGTGCTTGCTCGGGCAAGGTATTTCCATTGGCATTCCAGCAATAGTTTCATCAGCAATTCATCAGCAGTTACATCAGCGTTTTGGATGACTACGCAACACTGAGAGGAGGACATAGTTCTTTTTGGCAGGAGCCTAGGTTGCGGGTTTGCAGGAGGATTTGTGCTGAGAGGTAGAGCAGGGAATCAGCTCTTGCATATTGGAGAGTTTTGGCAGGAGTTTCAGGCAGTTTTCAGGAGGGTTCCATTCAGTGGCAGCGCGGAACCCCAAGGGGGTGATGTGGCCATTTCAGAAAAGCTTTCTGGGTTTTTCTAGGTTTCTTGAGTAGAGTCTGATTCCAGAGTTTCAACCTTTTCTGAGGAGGGGAGAAGCCCCAAATCCTCATTCGATTTCCAGTACCAACAGAAGCATGATAGTTTTCCAGCAGTTGGGACGTAGATTAGTGTGAGGCCATTCGTTTGTTATTATGAGTTTATTTCTTCACTTGCCTTGTGCAAGTCGAGGTGCCGTCCTTTTGATCACCTCTGTACTCATTCCTTTACTCATTATAATAAAATGGCTTAGCATTTCTCGCTGCATTTCTTATGTATCTGTTATATTTCATATATACGTATTCTTGCTGCACTACTATTATATATTTGTTATTATATCTTTGTGATTTTCTCGGCTACTATACCACTTGTGCGTTTTTCTGGTTGAGATTGTGCTGGGGTTGAGGGATATTCCAGGTTAGGGATACTACAGTGGTATCAGAGCATAGATCTGGCTCAGCTTGTGGAGCTAGCAATCTATGACACTGGGGAAAAACCCTACATTTGTTACAGAGGTCAGAGATACAAGGACGTTGGGCGTAGGTTGGAGAACACTTACGGAGAGGGAGACTATGTTTCGGTGGTGGATGCAGAACAGGAGGAGCCTGTGGTGGACGTAGGATAGAGGGAGCTTGTGGTGGACACAGAGTAGGGGGATCCGATGGCAAATGATGACGGGAAGAGATTTTTGGATATGCTCCTCAAATCAGTGCAGGATCTGTCGAGGCAGATTGAGGTGATGGGGCAGAGATTCACGGTAGTAGAGGCTAGACAGCGTGAGAGCCTACGGGTTTTCCAGGTTGGTGAGGGATCAGGTGCATCCCACCATTTACCAGTGTAGCGTGATACTGCGCAGCAAGTGGCCTCACATGCCCCTACACGCTCTACCATGCCCACTTTCTTAGGAGCAGACATGGGGTCATAGCCCAATAGGAAGCAGAGCCCGGACATATGGGCGATTATTTTGCAGAGTACCAGGACTATGGGCAGGAGTTCAGGGAAGCCCTCTCATTTAGAGACTTCGTTCAACTCCAGCGAGATAGTAGACCCCGCGACCATCATAGAGGGTATCGGCATTATCATGATGGTGACACCCACCATGCAACTAGTAGATTCCACTTGTCTACGTTTGATGGTTAATCAAACAGTTCGGCAAAGTCTTGGGTGGAGAAGTTGGACATTTATTTCCAGCTTAATCAAATGTCGGAGACAGAGGCCATCAAGGTGGCAAAGTTGCATTTGGATGGTGAGGGCCAGGACATGGGATGGTTACACTAGGGCACTCCACAGTGACGACATATGTCGAGTTTACCAGGAGATTGATGGAGCGATTTTGATTGGATGGATCCAGAGCAGCATTTTGTTGAATTGACGAGGCTCAAACAGACAGGGAGCCCAGAGACCTACATTGCAGATTTCTTGAGGGTCTTTGTGATGGTGCCAGACCTATCAATGGCACGGAGGGTCTACATAAATGTTGAGGGGTTAGCAGAGCCACTTCAGGGTTTAGTTTGATCCATTAGACCAGCCACACTCTAGGACGCTATCAACAGGACTCGAGACTTACAGGATGTCTTATCTAGGACCCAGACACCTTACCCCCAGAGACAAACTTTTCAGTCTAAGGGGAAGGATGTGAGGATTCCACCTCCAAAGGGGAATCCAGGACGAGTATAGATTGATGACGATGTCAGGAGGGAGCTGAAGAAGAAGCAGTTGTGTTTCACATGTTAGGAACCGTGGGCACCGGGACATAGATGTGCTGCTGGTAAAGCACATTTTATTGAGGTCTTCTCTGAGAGCAGTGGAGAAGAGGATGATGAGGATGATGTGGAGGCAGGAGATAGCCATACCGTACAGGGTCCTTTGCCACCTCCACCGCGAGCAGCACGTGATGCATCTTTTGCACCCACCGGAGGGGCCCTTGCAGCATTGCGAGGAGTTCCCAAGTATCTGACGCTACGCATACAAGGGACAATACGTGGCCAATGGGTATTATTTTTGGTTGACAGTGGGGCGACCCACAACTTCATCGATGCACAAAGGGTTGAGCGGAGAGGTATACAGACAAAGAGCTTCGATGGTTTTTTAGTCCTGGTCCCAGGAGATCAGACAATGACGTGTGCTCGTTACGTTCCAGAGCTTTCAGTGACGATGGGCACCTACACATTGACTGGCCACTTTTTCATGGTCGATATTCCAGACACCAACATGACATTGGGTGTTCAGTGGCTTATCACTCTAGGGAAGGTCACAACCGATTGGAAGACCCTAGAGATGGAGTGGGATGATGAGAAGACAGGGAGGCATGGGAAGATATGGGGACAACACACATATACGCCTTAGACTGTTTCGGCTCATCGGATGGAAGCAGTCTTCTGAAAGGGAGACATAGAGTGGGCAGTGGAGTTGCGTGCATCAAAGGCAGGGACTACAGGGCAGACGGTACATCCAAAGATACAGTCTATCCTTGATCGGTATGCCATAGTGTTTGGGGAGATTCCACCAGGACAGCCATCGGATCAGGGGTTTGAGCACACCATCGAGCTTGGGCAGGGCATACAGGCCGTCATTACCACCCCCTATAGGCACCCTAAGGCCTATCGGGATGAGATTGAGCGGGCTATCTAGGAGTTGATGGCTCTTGGGCATATCCGACCAAGCACGAGTCCTTTTGCTTCTTCTGTGGTGTTGGTGAAGAAGAAGGACGGTACATTGAGGATGTGCATTGACTACAAGGCCCTGAACAAGAAGACCTTGAAGAACAGGTACCCCATACCCAGGATCGATGAGTTGATGGATGAGTTGAGAGGGGCACGTTTCTTCTCAAAGATTGATTTGAGATCAGGGTACCATCAGATTCACGTGAAGGAGCAGGACATTCCCAAGACTGCCTTCAGGTGTCACTATGGGCACTTTGAGTTCTTAGTGATGCCTTTTAGGCTAACCAACACCCCAACTACATTTCAGTCTTGCATGAATCACATCTTTCGTTGTCACTTGAGGAAGTTTGTGTTGGTATTCTTCGATGATATTCTCATTTACAGCAGGATTTGGGAGGAGCATCTCCAACACATTGAGACAGTATTGCGTATCTTACAGGAGCAACAGTTCTATGCCAAACTCTCCAAGTGTGAGTTTGGGTTGACGGAGATGTTGTATCTGGGACACATCATAGGGGTGGACGGAGTGAGGGTCCATGAGGAGAAGATTAGGGCCATTAGAGTATGGCCGGAGCCGAGAAACATGATGGAACTTCGAGGATTCATTGGCATTTGTACTTACTACTGGAAGTTCGTCAAAGGTTTCTCACAGCTTGTTGCACCCCTGACAGATTTAACGAGGAAGGGGGCATTCAGTTGGTCGGATACAGCGCAACGAGCCTTTGACAGGCTCATGGAGGTTATGAGCAATTGCCCAGTGCTTGCGTTGCCAGATTTTACGCAGCCATTTGTTTTGGAGTGTGATGCGTCGGGAGAGAAGATCAGCGCAATATTGATGCATGGAGATCACCCTATAACCTTTGAGAGCCGAAAGCTCCTTCCACACAAGAGGTTGTATTCCATATTCGACAAGGAGATGTTGGCCATCATGCATGCATTGGTTAAGTATCGGCAGTATTTGGTGGGTAACAGGTTCAGGGTGAGGACTGATCACAACAGCCTCAAGTTCTTTTTGGAGTAGAAGCAACTACAGGAGAGGCAACAGAAGTGGATCAGTAAGATCCAAACATATGACTTTGACATTGAGTATATCAAGGGTAAGAACAATGTGGTAGCAGATGCCCTTTCACGTAGACCAGCCACGTCGTCTTGTATGAGCTTGGATACAGATTGGAGGGCTCAACTCTTAGTAGAGTACTCCAAGGACAGGTTTGCATGTGAGGTTCTGGATGGGCAGGTGGCAGATGACAGGTATAGGGTGGTCGATGAGATCATCTATTACAGGGACCGAATCTTCTTGACTGAGGGGTCTCAGCTCAAGAAGAAGATACTCCAGGCATCACATGATTCGCCTTTGGCAGGACATCAGGGGTTTACCAAAACCTACAAGGCCATTAGAGAGAGTTTCTCATGGAAGGGCCTCAAGGAGGACATACTCCAGCACATCCGGGAGTGCGATGTCTTCCAGAGGAACAAGGGAGAGATGAGCCATATCGCGAGTTTATTGCAGCCTCTCCCCATTCCAGAGGGGAAATGGGAGAGTATTTTGATGGTCTTCATCACAGTTGCCCATGGTACAGGGCAAGGATTGTATCTTTGTCGTCGTTGATCGACTGACGAAGTATGCACATTTTTTTTCCATATTCGCACACTATACAACAGCACAGGTGGCCGAGCTGTTCTTCAAGGAGGATCTTCAGGCTACATGGTCTTCCTAAGACCATCGTCAGTGATAGGGACAGCCGTTTCATGGGCGGGTTTTGGCAGGAGCTTTTCCGGTTGGTGGGGATGGAGTTGACACTAAGTACCAGTTATCACCCACAGATGGATGGGCAGACAGAGATAGTTAACAAGTGGCTGGAGGGCTACTTGCGTAACTATGTCAGTGGACAGCAGTGAGCATGGCTGAAGTGGTTGCATCTGGGGGAGTACTGCCAGAATACTTCACATCACATGTCCATTGGTATGTCAATTTTATGCCTTATATGGGTATCATCCTTTATCTTTTGTTGACGTGATGTTTGGTGATAGCAGCGCTCCTAGAGCCAAGATTTGGATCCAAGAGAGTCAAGATATATTTCGAGCTCTCAAGGATAACATAGCTACAACGCAGAACCAGCAGAAGTTGTATGCTGACAGGGGTTGGGTGGAGAAACAATTCAAGGTAGGGGACATGGTCTACCTACGATTACAGCCATACCGACAGTGGTCACTGAAGCAGAAGGCGGCTGAGAAGCTCAAGTCCCGCTTTTATGGACCATACAGGGTGATACACAGGATTGGACAGGTTGCATATGAGTTGGAGCTACCCCAAGGCAGCAAGATTCATAACATTTTCCATGTATCATGCCTGAAGAAGGCATTGGGGCAGCAGGTTACAGTGACAGATGAGCTACCACCCATGGATGATGAGGGGCATTTGATATTGCAGCCGGAGGCTATCATTGATGCCAGGGAGAGGCAGCTGCGGAGCAGGACGGTCCGGTGGTGAGGTGGAAGAATTTGCTGGATGAGGATGCCACTTGGGAGAGTGAGAAGATCTTACAGTATCCATCACTTCAGTAGCTTGAGGACAAGCAACATTTTGCCGGGGGAGACTGTAATATTCCTAATTAGCCATGGCTAATTGGAATATTCGATTTTGTTCAATATTTTCCTTCTATAGTTATGTGTAAATAAAAAAGTGAGGAAGGGGGACATAACTCACTTTTAGAATAAAAAGTCACTTCCTAGTAGTACAACGTTGTGACTTAAAGGGGAGCCAAGGGGGACGCAGAAATGGAGCCCACGCAAACACATGGAGGAATTGCGCAAGAGGGTAGAAACAAATGGCAAGAGGATAATCACGCAGGAAGAGGTTAGCCTTGGGATTGAGAGAGGCAAAGGCTATAATAGAGAGAGGAGCCCCCTCATTTTGATCATTCCGGTTATGAGCATTTGTGATAGTCATTTCGATTTAGAGCATGCTGGCTGTTTAGCTAGTCTGCAACACTGTTTAGTGCATTGGGTGTCTCCGTTTGGAGATCTCACCCTTAGCCCTGGGGACTTCGAGTGCCTGCTCAGGCAAGGTATTTCCATTGGCATTCCAGCAGTAGTTTCATTAGCAGTTACATCAGCGTTTTTGAGGACTGCACAACACTGAGAGGAGGACGCAGTTCTTTCTGGCAGGAGCCTAGGTTGAGGGTTTGCAGGAGGATTTGTGCTGAGAGGTAGAGCAAGGGATCAACTCTTGCATATTGGAGAGTTTTGGCAGGAGTTTCAGGCAGTTTTCAGGAGGGTTCCATTCAGTGGCAGCGCAGAACCCAAAGGGGGTGATTTTCAGGGTCGGCCATTTCAGAAAAGCTTTCTAGGTTTTTCTGGGTTTCTTGAGTAGAGTCTGATTCTATAGTTTCAACTTTTTCTGAGGATGGGAGCAGCCCCAAATCCTCATTCGATTTCCAGCAGCAGCAGCAGCATGGCAGTTTTCTAATAGTTGGGACGCAGATCAATGTGAGGCCATTCTTTTGTTATTCTGAGTTTATTTCTTCACTTGCCTTGTGCAAGTCGAGGTGTCGTCCTTTTGATCACCTCTGTACTCATTCCTTTACTTAGTATAATAAAATGGCTTAGCATTTCTCGATGCATTTCTTGTGTATCTGTTATATTTCATATATACGTATTGTTGATGCACTACTATTATATCTTTGTTATTATATCTCTGTGATTTTCTCGGCTACTATACCACTTGTGCGTTTTTCTGGTTGAGATTGTGCTAGGGTTGAGGGATATTCCGGGTTAGGGATATTACAGTGAAACCTCTCCAACTCTTGATGTAACCTCAGATGGTTGAAGAAATTTTCTATTGGAATTCTTTGGTTATAGTTGTTCATTCATAGTTTGATGTTTGATCTAACTAAGAAATTAGGCTAAATGTGATATATTCTAGCTTCTTGATCTCGTGGTGAAGTTAAATTTGAAGATATGATATGTTGTTAGCTGACCATTCAATTCAAATGTCATCAAACAAAATCTACTTCATCTAAGGTTTCATTTGTGGTGATTTGTCCATTGTTCATGGTTGAAAAGTATTACTTACTAGCGATTTCATGTTTGTGGCAATGCGTTGGTTTTGGTAGTTCACTATCACTTTATTACCTAATACCTAAACTTGAAGGTATCTTCATACTACAAATTTGATTTTTATATATGATGGTAATCGAGGGTACTCATTTTAATAAATGAATTACTTAATTGAGGTGAATGGATGAGCACATCAGGGGCCATGGTCCATACCACATGGCATGCATATTATCTTAGCAATGGCATTTGAAAAAACTATTCATTCCATTGTCCATGATCCTAACTATATACATGTTTAAAATTAAATGATCTCTATCCATTTCGATCTCATGCATATTTTTACTATTTTTTCACTAGTTTGGTTCTGTTTTATTGCTATTTGCTTTAGGTTCATGTTTTTTACATGTAGGCTAGTTTAGTTAGTTTTTTTAAGGCTCGTGTATTATGCATGTAGTGGGTCCAAAAAGTTGAGATTTGTAAATTGCCATGGTTGGAATTGTTTCTTTTGTTTTAAATTCATTTTCTTCTAGGCTTCATAGAAAATGCCATCTTGTAATGCTAAATCGTTATTATGCATACCTTTGGTTCCCTAGAACAACAACCAAAACAGAATCATGTGGCAGTTCAACGATTGCTTGATTTACAAAATATGCCCCCTCATAGTTCATCTCAACTTCAAAAATATCCAGAGGTGCAGCCTCGAAACTGGACACAGGTTCAAATGGAGTCTAAAATCATGGAACCTCCACCCATTAAAAAAATGAAGAAAGATTCTCAAGCAGAAAATCAACACCAAGAGAAGCAACAGAAGGATCAGATTCAAGGACAACAACAATTACAGTAGTGGGACCACCAAGAATGACAAATGCCATTTGTTTCTCCACTTCAACCAGAGGCACAATAGCTCAAGTCTAACGCTAATATTGAATAATTCATGCAAGGAGACTCTTTTTGGCACTGTAATGCTACCAGTGAAATTATCCAGGTGTGTTTTTATTAAATGGATGCTTGTCAAAATTGTTTGTCATGATTTCATATGGATATATATGCATATGGACATGTCTACAATGCTGGAGAAAAAACAACCAAAAGGAAAATATTTAACCTGTGTTTTAAAATTTTGTTAAAATGGTGGAAATCTTCATGTTGTTTGTGATGTTTGGTGATTTCAGATTTCCTTATAGTTGAGATTTTTTATTAATGCCCTTGCTACCATCTAGCATTAGAATTCATCACTGGAACAGTTTCACAAAAATTTTCAGGGAACCAACTCAACATAACTTATAAAGGAAGCCAATTTTCTTATTGGAAAAATTAAGGGAATAGAGAAACTTTTTTGAATGTTTAATTAAGGTGCTTGCGGTTACATTATTTTCTTCCATGACAACTATCTTTATATTCCATATGAGCAGGTTATATTATTTTCTTCCATGAGAACTATCTTTATATTCCATATTAGCAATTTACATGTTTCAGTCCTTAAGGGACTACTGAGACTCAATAACATGGCTCCAAGCCATTACAACAAAGCTCATCATGTCACTTGCCAGAACTGAACCTGGGTGGGGAGAGTTACAATCTTTCCTCCCAACCACCTGAGCTAAACCCAATTAAATGCTTGTGCTTACATTGTCTTGATATTTGTCAATTTAAAAGTATTTTGTGCCTCTTACTTGCATTGCCTATGAATGGTAAAATAGTTTAAACTATGCTTAGTCATATGGATGTAGGGTTTAACATCATAACAATGTACAAGATGAAGGTAATATTTTCAGCTTTAGTTAAAATTGACATCTCTCATTGATAATTAACATTGTAACATGCTTGTCAATGTGCATTGGAAAGAGGATTTGTTATTCTATATGTGTTTATTTAACCTTTTTCTACTTTGGAGATGTTATTTGAGTGCTATTGTTCTTTTAATCTGCATCTATGGTATTCACACATGCAAGACCTTAGCCTTTGTGAAGATGGTGATTGTTGTGATGATTTTAACGTGTCCGATGTTAATCTCAAATTTGAAAACTATGAAGACATATTCGTTGGTTCCAAAGATCAGATTATATTCTTCTTTGAGGATGTAGGAGCATATTGTTCTTCCACATAGATGAATGTTTCTTTTGTTGATTCAAGTCACCACATATTGTGTGAACCAATGATTGATAAAATTGTTCTGTTGGTATTAGTTCTAGTCCATGCCTATCCCCTGTAGGTTGTAATTGTACATGAAAGGGTCATTCTTGTCATTGTAGCTATGGATCGGAAAAACATATTTTCCTTCGTTGTCCAAATATTTGTAACATTGTAACCTATTATAAATGTAATTAGTGAAAAGACAATAATGACAATGATGGATGTTGTCTAAGGCTTCCTTAAAGTTGCAAAAACAATTTAGCATAAAATACTTCTCTAAAATGTTCTATAGATTATATCGATGTTGTTCTAGTAGTTTTGTTGATTATATCAATATTCTAAAATTCTAGAGTTGGAGCCTCAGGGTTGAATCTAGTGTTGAAATCGAAGACTCAACATCCTACAAATATTAATGGATCATCTAATATATTAGAGGCATGTGTTTGACATAACTATGCATGGATCGGCAGGTCATGCCACAAACACATCTTTGCTAGCCTCCTATTGCATTGGGAGAAAGAGCACATGTTTGTTTCCTCCCCTTTGCTTTGCCCTGCCTTTTGACCCTACGCCTACTCTTAACCCTACCTCCTGTCAAGTTTAGAATGTTGTGGATTTGTTTCACTACTCTCTCTTTATTTCCTTTTAAAGTCTTGTTTAGATCCATGTAACAAAAATTATTAAAATATTTGTTCATTGAGTGATTGGTTTTTTTGGGGTTGCCCTAATTTGAATGGATTATGATCTATGCCAGTTTATTTTGATTCTAAATATTATGGAAACAAGACAACTGGAATTCATGTAGGAAAGTATTTGTATTTATAGAGCTAAAGTTATGCATATTTGTAATAATTGGGTTGGGGATGAATGATAGAGGTAGTTTGTGAAGAATATGGATTGTGGATATCTATTCTATTGTGCATTGTTGCATTTTGTTGTTTAATACAATTTAGACAATGCTTTTTTGGATGTGGTTTATTGTGGAATCTTAATTTTAAGTAGCCTTGCCTCTTAGTCATCCCCGTATAAGCTTTATGATTGGAAGTTTGAGACATTTTCATTACCAACTAAAATTTTTACAAAATAGCTTATGATCCTTATCAACATTGGATAACTCCAAAGCTGGTATAAATCTAAGCAAGTAATTTTCACTTAGAAATGCTCTAATTATCTTATTATACTTGAAATGTTTATGCTTTTAAAATGTTCATTAACTTTTCATTACTAGCTTCTCAATGTTAGCTATGTTTTAAATTATTAGTTTGACCCACATAGAGAGATTAATTATTGTAAAATTATTTGCAGGTCGAACAAAAGGGCTGTATAGCGATTACATTTGTCTACAAGCATACTTTTCCTTAATCATCATCTCAGGAAGACCAAAATGCAACACAGATAGCGGTTGATTTCATGCTCGAATGGTATTACCTGTGTCTAGTTTTAGGTCCTTACGCTTTAATATAAGATTCTTTTGTGGTTAATTATCTTTTTGGCTTTTGTTATGTGCGTAAATTTTATATTATCCTTTTTCCATATTTGTTTACAGTGCTTTGTTCCACCACTACTTTTTGTAGGGCAAGTTTATCGATCTAGTAACGTCAGGGGACTGCCCATTTATAATGACAGATAAGTTTGGTGACCATTTGCCAAGGTTCATTGAGCAACAATATTAACAGTTAAAAGGATCCTTCAACTTCCTCAGAATGAATTATTACACAAGTTAGTACATTGTCATACATGTAATTTACAAGGCAACTGTCATATATTATTTATTTCCATTTGTTTTCACTAGTTATCTACATCGTGAGCTTTTTAGCATGTAACTTAGTTGACATGATTCTTTTCTATGGTGATGTTTTATTTGTTTTGTTTATACAGGTCATATGGCCACATAATGGCCATGATCGCTCAACTGAAGAAAATTTGTTCGAGTTTCTTACTTTTATGGGGGGAAATGGAATTTACATTCCTGATGTTGAGGTATATGTCGCATAAATAATTTATAGTCTACTTTAGTTTATATTCAAGTCTTCATAGTATTTCATGTCTTACACTCTGCATTGTATCTTCTTTCGATTTCATGAGAGGAGCTCAATATTGATGGTAAGAAATAAGAATTGAAGAAAGAGGAGAACAATAACACTGGAGCAACAATTGCAAAAAGAGAGAGAAGAGAACTGGTCTAGTGATACCTTTAGAGACAATATCTTGCATAAGGCACACACATAAAGATTAATGGTCAAATCTTCAAAGTTGGTGAATTCACTTGCATTTCCTTGACAACACAGTGATAATGTTTTGAAGTGATGAAACAATATTTCTTGTGTAAATTGTAGTCCAACCAATATTAAGTTGGAAACTCATATTGTAATATTTGACATTTTATATAATAAAAATTATATGGTTGAAATGATTTATATTTGCATTTGATATTATTTAGTATTGTAATTAACATATGTAACTTTGTGTTTTCATATTAGATGAACATGCACATTGTATGACATTTTTTAAATTTAGTTGTAAAATCATACTAGTTAATTTATGTTGATTAATAATAGACACATAAAATCAATCTAAAACTATTAAATTAGTAGTTTATATTGATTAATGATGACCACAAATATGGCTATATGATTAAATTAGTCATTTATAATGATTATTAATGAAATAAATAGAAACTACTAAATCAGTTGTTTATATAATAAATATGAAACTACCAAAAAAATATAAATGATTACTGCAAATGATAAATTTGTGATTACAAAGAACAAGTAAATTTTTTGTATATACAACTATTACTAGCTAATTTACAGATTCTTATAACACGACCAAAATTTAGTCATATTTTTTTGGCCATTAATTAGTTTCAACGATGACTAAAATTTAAATATATGTATGACTATTAATAAGTAATTTACAGTATCTTATAATACGACCAACATTTTGGTCATGTTGTAGCGGCTACAACCACCCTCCAAAATTTTGCCTTAGCCTCATTTTGGAGCCTCCCTTTCAACCTTCACAATAGCTTGCCTTGCCTTGTCAAGTTCACAAGCTTCAGTGTCTTTCTTGCACAAAGGCAACCTGTCGGTCACAACGTGCTCCATTCCCCTCACAGGTTGTTCACCAGGACTTGGTCCAGCTGCAGGCTAAGTAGCTTCCCCTTGAAAATTGCGCAATTTTGAAGGGCAACCAACCTTACCTCCATAAATTGCACAATCCTCTCTGGCAGCCTGTTGGGCTCCAGGATTGCGCAATCATACCTGCCAACACTCCCAGTAGGATTTGTGCAAATTTCCCCAGCAAGGCTGCTTAACCCAGAATTTGCGCAAATCAGGGCAACAGTCAGCTGCTCTGCTCAGGAATTGCACAAATTTCCTGGGTAGTCAGCCTAGCCCTCAGCTAGAAATGCACATTTTTCTCTAGCAGTCAAGCAGTCTCTTGCATGTGCCGCTGAGTTGACTGGTTCCCTCCAGAAGTGAGAAAAATAGACTTGCATGCATGGGCTGCTTCTCCCAAGGCAGCATGCAAAGGCATCCCTTGTTTCAGGGATCTATTTTTAATAGTTGGAGGTTACATGCAAGGAACAATTCCTAAACCTCCCACGAAGTGTTGCTTCCCCTAGATTCGAGGCATGCGCATCACAACCTCAATGTTATCAAAACTCATCAACTAGACGTTGTAGAGCTCATTCCTCACATCAACCTTGCAGCTCTGACATCCCACATCACATCTAGGAGTAGTCGGCACATTCAGCTCAGTTGTTTTCGGGTAAGCCCACTTCTTATGCCTTGTGCTGCATTTTTGTCACTTTTTGTGTTTTTGCTTCTGGAAGTACTGTTTGCTTGATTTCTTTGAGCGCTTGTTGTCGTTTACATATATACTAGTTTTTCCTAGCTCTGTTTCAGTTTTTGTTGTTATCTCATTGTTGTCGCATGCATGAAACTATTTTGCACGGACGTTCGCCCAATCGACGCACTGCCTCACCCACATGCATGTTGATCTATTTGTTGAATCTTTCATTCATGTTTTGCACACACTGTTAATCACTTCTGCTATCACTTAGTGTAGCCATGCGTTCACTGACTTGCTTTCAGTTTCCCGTCAGCAAGTCAGGCCAACCTTGGCCCCGGTCCTGCCTTCACCAAGGCTACATTTCGCAATTTGAGAAAGGAAGGCTCAACTTCCTCTCCATATTTGTGCATTCCTGCCCAACACGGGCCTCCAGGATTGTTTTGTGCATTTCTGGGGGACAGTGGCTGCTTGGCCCAAGAAATTGCGCAAATCTGTCCCTAGGCCAGCAGTCCTTCCTAGCTGGAATTGCGCATTGCGCAATCCCAACAATCAGCAGTTAGACTGGACTATGCATTGTGCAATTCCAGCAGTTAGTTAGTCTCCTAGCAGCCCGGACTATGCCTTATGTAGTCTTGGCAGTTAGTCTCCCGACCTCCCGGCCGAAATTGTGCAACCTTCATGAACATGCACCCAGGTATGTTGCATGTCAGTGCTCATGTTTAGTTTCATTTTTGATTGACAGATTGCTTTCCATGAGTGTTGCTATGTCTCCAGGTATCCCAGGTGTTCATCCGCCTCTCAGCAGTACAGGTACAATGGTTTCTGAGAGATCAGAGACGAAGACACCGTTCAGAGCACACATGGGGATGTAGTGGATCAAGTGTCCATGGACTTGCCTACCCATGAAGACATCAAGTTGATCGTAGACAATGACATCAAGATATGACAACAACAACATCACAGCGAGCAACATTATGAACAACTAATGAAAACAACATACCAAATACAGTGAATGCAAGAGGAGGGTTGTTGACAACACGGAGGTGGAACAAGGTTGCAAGCTCAAACAGGTCCATTGATTATGAAAGCAACTTTGGAGACTCCAGCGATGAAGTGACGGCGTGACATGAAGATCACGCGAAAGGAGTTGCATGTGCTGAAGCGGCAACTCAAGAAGAACATGAAGCTGCATAGACAGATGAATGAGTTGCAACAGGAACAACAACAACAGTGGGCACAACATGCGCTCACGAATGACATTACGCCTGTACAAGTTAGGGATCCATCCTAGTAGGTGACACAAAGTAGACATGGTGAGAAGTGTTGTTGATCACATGCAAGGGATTTAGCAGCATGCATGTCATTGAGCACACGCATGCAATCAAACCTATTCAACACACTCACCAAGGCGAAGACAAGAAACAAGTCCAACTGGGGCTAAACATGTACTTCAACAAGTTGATGCGCATGACCACGAGCACACACTTGAATATCAGCATGGACACTATGCATCAGTGTGTTGCCAGTTCAACCATACCCAAGAAGACCATGCGCATGTTAGCAGACGAGTTGGATGAAGGGGCTGAACCAATGCACCAGTTGCAATGGAGGCAAGAGTTCGTTTCAGTAAGATGTCACCATGAGGTGAATGCACACAATCACGGACGACCAAGCTTGGCATCAGCTCACCACCTTCACCATCACAAGCATATCAAAGAGTTGGTCTCATCACAGCGGGACCGAGTGTTAGTGATTTCTTGCAAGGCTTGCCCAGGCCATGTTATCTCACATGAGTACATGTGCATTGTAATGTTGAGTCATGTCAAGTGTAAGTCAAGTGTCAGTGGTTGGATGTAACAGTCATAGAGTAGGTGAAGAGTCATGAGGTAGTTGAATTGTCACAAAGGGGAATGTCAAGGGGCACCCCATCCTTTGCTATAAATAGTCCCTCATAATTCATTCTAAGGGCTTTTGGTCAGCCAAGCTTTGACTAAGACTAACTTGAAGAAGGCTTGGACAGTATTGTAATGCGCCTTGGCTTCTCCAGTGCATGGAGCTAGTACATCTCTTTGGAGGAGCAGGTGGATGTGGCTGTAACATTCCACTATTGGGGTTAGCAATTTTACATGGATGTATTGTATGATTGTGACTTACACTTCTTTATGTAATAAGAGCCAACACATTTTCATGCATATGTTTCTATTGTATTTGGACTGTTTCGGTTGCCTTAATGATATATGTTGTTTAACTTATGTACTTGTGTATGAACTGATTCACATGCAATTATATGAATCTTGTTGTTAATGTGTTGTATATGTTTCTAATGTTGTCACCGCCCGTGTCGACTGCTCTACCGAACATCATACAAACCTTCACATGAACCTTGCTATAACAATTGTCGCACTCGTCTCGCACTGATCCGTGAGTGTTGTACGTGTTATCTTGCCTTGTATGATGTGACTGTCGCATTCGAGTGGATTGCTCCTCTGAAAGTTGTGCATGTCCTTTGTGTTGTGTGTTCCTATCCGAGTTGGGACTAATCCCTTTCAAACATGGAACTCACCTTCACCTCCTTCCCCCTTCGAAGTGTTATAACCTCTCATACACCTTCCTTGACTCACTGCATCAGTCACACCCTTGGTACTGATAGAGTTATTTTACTTGCCTCTGTGTGACATCGCGGTCAAGGCATTACCTTACGACCCAATACTGGGACTCCTACACCAAACGGTATGAGGTATAATTGGGACTTCTTACTAAGAAGATCCCCTTGACATGTCGGCGGGTCCAACATTGTCAACATTTTTGGCGCTAGAAGGAGGGCTTAATGACAAGTAGTGCCCTCTCATCCTGTTTTGAACCTTTGCATATCTCTCATGGAGTCTTGCACTCTTCTTCCCCCAAGGTGTTTTTCAAATTGTGAAAATGTCTCCATCTCGGGGAAGCTTTTCTATCTCTTGTCCACTCACACGTATGATGGTGAAGGCGAAGTGGCCTGAACTGAGCACTTACATAACTTTATTTCCATGATTTATGAGCAAGATGATTTTTTTGACGAACAGGTTGGTTCACTGCTTGCATACACACTTCACGAATCCCCATTTCGTTGGGTGCTTAGCCTACCGGCTGACACCGTGCGCTCTTTTGAGCACTTTTGTGATCTTATTGAAGAAACGTTCTATCATTTTGATCTAGACCAACTTGACCGGAAATTGTTACAGCAACAGAGGGCTCCACTTGAATCCATTATTGACTTTTGGCAATGCTTCCGTGACTTGTAGTTTCAAGCTCCGAGGAGCCAGATGAAATTTTCTCATCTTTGGGACTGGTTCGAGTACCGCCTTAAAAAATCTGCCCGTCCCAAGAGAAAGTTTGAGATCAAGCCTCGCTCAACATTCTTCGTTGATGGAGTTGTGCAACCTCATGTGGAAGCGGGCACTATCTCAACTGACTGTCCGCCTTCCTCTTATTTAATAGCTCCACCACTGCCCAGTGATGTTGAGGATCATGCTCACACACCTGTTCATCCTTTACACCCTCCCAACATCATTTCATTCAATTTTCACGCAGATTTGGTTGTGAGTCCTTTGAGTCCTCATATGCATTCTTTTCTACGACCTTCGTCTTCGCAGTCGGGTGTTCCTCTGAATGATGTTGTCTTGTGTTCGTCCATTCCGGACTCTTCACTTTTTGTGAACAAGGAACAACCCACTAACGGAGTTGGTGTTGCACAACCAACATGCACTGTCATTCATGAAGAGTATGAGTGGGATCTTGAGCATCAACACTCAGCGAAGGATGACTCCCTTTCGTCCGAGCCCCCTTTGTTCTTTCCTAACATTGTTGGTGAACCTGCCATCCATGATTTCGCATGTGTGTCTTCATCCATGGATGTTGATCTTTCGCAGGACACACCGTATGTTAGCACATCATCCAACAACGAAGAGGACCAATCATTAATTGGAAATCCACTTGATATTTCATCTGATTTTTTTAGAGACGCAAAGGGTGAACATCCTTCCTCCTCATCTACCCCTTTGTGTGATTCATCAAACCATGAGGATGCCAACCAACGTCCTAAATTTTCTGATCTTGGTTGTCGTGATCTCTGCACCTCATCATCCGATCACGATGTTGATTCAATCATTTTTAATCCATCTAACCCACTGGTCTATGAAGATCCATTTGTCAACGAAGTCGAAACCCCATAGACCGTCAAGGCACTTCAGCGCGAGTTGATGGTTATGTCTGGCCCTCACTGTCTTGAGGTTGTTTTCGCTTCCGATCAGGAAATTGTTCAAACACTCAAGGCTCCTCATCACTCATCTATATGCACTAAAGATCAATCTAACACTCATGATTTTACTTCCTCCACTTGAACTACACGATCCCATTTCTCATGCAATGGAGGAGTCTTACATTGCAAGCACTTGTGCACGGCGCAAGTTATATTTGTTTCTTTCATTTTCTTGCATGTCACAGTCAAGAGTGTGGTTATGCTTCAAAGTGGCATGTAGTGTCTTACAACACCATGATAAGTCCGTAGACTGCCTGTCATGCACATGCACTCACTTATGTCTCGTGGGCACTTTGAATCACGAAGTGTGGTTGTCTTCATTGTTATATCTTTCTTGCTTGTTGGTTCGCACAACTGGGTTTCTCGTGGACCAAGCCTTCACCAACATGGGTCTACCAATGCACCGGTGGCTGCATTGGAAGTATCACTTAACATGATCAGGCCCATGTACCGTTAGTGTAGGAGCAGGAGTATTGTTTGCTTTCAGTTGTTTGCTTGCATGCTTGTTTTCTTATGTGCTTTGTTTGTTTGTTTGTTTGCTTGCTTGTGTTAGCGCTTGAAATTTCACCTCAGGCTGAAAAAGGCAAACCTCAAGGCAACATCAAACCATTTAGCCTCGTAGCTAGCCCTACGGGGCAGGAGAAGGCTCTCTCCGGTCAATCTCGGTAAAATCTTCAATGGATGAGATGACCAATAGGGTAACACTGATTTTAGGCTCGTAAACTGATCAAAAGGGTTGATTTGGGGATTTTAGGGTTTTTGGTGGCAAATTGAGGGGATGGCAATTTTGGGTGTGAGGATTGGACACAGTTTCTGCAAGGGGTTCTTCGGGGCGAGGTAGGAGACAGTATTGATGCCTTTGATTGAGGTGGATGATTAGGAATGACAGGTGATGAGTTAAGGAGAGCAAACAATAACTTTGAATTCTCCTTAAACAGTAGAAAACATTGAAATTAAACAAACTTAAAAGAAGAGCATGACAGTCATGAATTCTTACTTTAACACTTCGTTTGCTTAATGTGTAGAAGGAAAAGAAAGGAAATGATTCACATAACACACTTACAGGTACATAGAGAAACACACCATCAATACATGTAACCATAAGAATTCCAAAAAGGACTGCAAAACCCTGGTCTTCCTTAGCCAAAAATTGCAGAGATACAGTGAAATAATACAATGATAGCTTCTCCCTCAAGAGTCCAACCTTCCAACCTCTGAAAATGACTAAGAAAATACATAATATAGGAAAGATAACACCTTTCCTTGCCTCTAGGGGTCGAGCTCATCCTTCTAGGAGTTGTTTCAACCACTTCTAAACTTAGCACTAAAATCTAGGCAGTCAAAACAACTTGCCTCTTTAAACTAGGAAACCAATCCATTCATTAAATGTTTGCTATTTCATGCATGAATCTTCTATAAGAGGTAAATAAGTGTCATGGTAACATGAAAATATGTTAATTACATCAAAGAGGGTGAAAAATCCCATCTCAAGTCAAAACTGGTAAAAGCTGGGCGAATTCCTGAGCTGTAGATGAATTTCCTGTGAAAACTGCCCAACATGTCGCGTGACTCTGCCTCACATATCGCGCGCCTTTGGAGCCATGTTTGGGGCACTTGCAGGTGGAAAAATTGGGCAAGAGTAGGCTTGTTAGACAGGTCTGTGAGTCTACTTTCCAACCCAACTGGAATTTTTGGATTTGGAGTTCATTTTCCCTGTCAAAAATCAATTCTCCCAAGACAGCTTTCTGTAGTTCAAAAAGGTGGCAGAAAGTCAAATTTTGCATGTTTTTTGACTTTTTGGAGGCCCAAAACATGACAAAATCTCAATTCCATCCATGTGCATATGTAACTTTGCATGCAAAATCTAGAAATGCTGAGTTTTTGTCAAATGGAGTTGCCAGAACGACGCGTCTCACCGGGGGTGAGACGCGTTAATGAGCAAAAACCTGTAAATTGCCAAAAAATACCAAAAATGACCCAAAATGCTCAATTTTTTTTGAAATTTGTGTTGTGGCTGAGCTATTTAGTACTATACTCCTTCAAGGAAGCCTCGGCCAAGATACGGAGGGAATCGGGCCTTTTTCTTCATTTTAGTGCCTTTGCCAACCGCCTTTGAAGCACTTTCATCTTTGCCTTGCACACGTGCATCCGCGCCCAATAATGATTTTTCATGTTCCTCAGCAGTTTGTTATTTTGATTGGCCTTAGCCAACAACCTTTTCAAATGAGAATTATCCCAAATAAACATAGATTCTTGATCTATGGGTCTCAAGTCACCGGGTCTCCTACGAGCCAATTCCCGGTCTTCACGAATTTTCTACAGCTCATATAGCTTGTGCTCATCCTCCAACTGTTTGTTTCGCTGCTCTAAATAGTTGATTATCCATTTTTCCATCAATAATTTCGTTTGCAGCGACTGAATCTCAGTACTTTGCTCTCGGATGATATCCTTGAGCTCTGTGCTAGGATAACTGGCGTCAAGATCAATAACTGGATCACCTGACAATCTCTCCTCAATCATGGGCTACTTGCCCCTCTCTGATACCTGTGCTGCTGTCGGAAACGAGGCCCCTTCCACCTGGTGTGGAGATAACACTCGCTGACCTGATGATGATGATGAGACCCCTTCCACTTGCTGTGGAGAAAGTACTCGTCGAGCTACTACAAACAAGGTCCTTTGACCCCTCTGATATGTAAGCTGCGGTGGGGAAACAACACGTCTCGGAACAATAATCTCGAGCTGGTGTGATGGACCTCCCTCCTCATGAATGGCCTCTGGCTCTGGTTGTGGCTGTGGTGGCACTGTAAAGAACTCATGAGAAATGAAGTCTG